>VZTV01052680.1:0-12435 GCA_013400875.1 Anhinga rufa
TCCTCCTTGACTTCATACTTTATGACTCAGTTTTTGGTGTCTTCTGAGGTGGGATGCTCCCTTTCATCAGTCTCTCAGTTCTTCTTCAAGGATATAAAACAAATGCTTCCTTATCTCAGCTCCCTCCTGTGACCACCAGATTCTGCTTTGCAAAGCTCACATGGTCCATTGCTATTACTTAGTGGAAAACTTCTGCAGGATATCACTGCAGTATATAAGACATCTGAATAGGACTAGCAGATGTGACCCAGGATGTGTGCAAAACCTGTACACTTCGGAGCACCAGCTGGAAGGCAAGTAGGATACATAAAGAAATCTCTCAGTAGGTGTCTAAATCACTATATTATTTGGGGAATGGTTACTCCAATTTCTCAATAATTATTCCAGAATGCTGCATAGAAAATCCCTAAGCTAAAATTTATTTGAGCTCTAGTAACTGAAAAATTAACAAAGCATCACTATGATAAAGAAATTTTAACACACCTTTTGTAATTCCTGTTATTCTGTTTCCTCAAGGAATTATGAAAACAGCTTAGAAACAGCATTTGCAAGTATCTAAACTTCAGGCAGGTACTGGCAATTATATGGAGAACTCATGGGGTTGTTCTGGCATTCCTAATTATTGTCATTAGAGTTCTTTTAGCTTGATTTCATACCCCACTAATGACCTTCACAGATTTTAAAAATCCTATTTAAGAATTTCTTTTTGGTCACGTTTATTATGCTTTTTGTACAGCATATCAGCCATAGTATTTTAACCTTTGCTACCTGAAATTTATACTACCATTCAAAAGTTTAAACAAACTGATGAAAAAAAAAGTTCTGTATCTGCAAATCACATTACATTTTTTTTCAGAGAAGACTTTTGCAATGTTGTCTTTTTCTTTTCTCTACTTCTAATCTGAAAAGTAAAGCTACTTCTATTTCAAGATATAAAGCTTTTATTATGAACAAGTATAAAATATACCTTCTACTTTGTACTGCTAAATATTATACAACTATTTCTAAATGAAAATACTGCAAGTTAGCTTTGAATCATGTGCCTTGTACATGCTGGCTACCTATATTTTAGTAAATAATATGTTTCTGAGAATCTTCTCTGTAACTGAGGGCAAATAGCACTGAACAAAGCATATGCACAATTTTAAAATCTAGTATATCCTTCAAAATTGAGTTATTGCCTACTGTATATGGTCTCAGGTTAATTTACAAATTACATTTGGGAATTGTTTGTAAGTGTACCGATTGACCCAAGCCAAGAAGATGGTTAAGATTATTCTAAAAATTTAGGAGTACTTTTTATAGACATACACACACATGCATACATACATACATATATATAGTATAGACATATATATAGTATATATATTGAATGAAAGATTATTTCAAATCCTGGTGATGCTCCACAGCTCTCCTTAACTTGCTGGTAAAGTAATTCTATCTCAATCCAGCACAAAGCATCTGTTTTAGCTTTAAACTAAAGCTACTTGGATCTGGTAGTGGCAAAAATTCTATCATGGCATCAAGGTGTTCAAAACAAGAAATAAAACTCACAGGAAATTGCTTAACAAGCCCAGACTAACCCTTTGCTGTATCTGTGGTAGAGATATTCCACTTGAAGAAGTGTCTGTCTGTCTGTTTTGTAAGAAGGTTATATTTTGTGTCTAAGATCCTCCCAGTAGTCAGACTGACTGCAACTATCCCAATAGGGAAAGGGCATGCATCTTCACCTTACATAGAATCCATATGCTTTCTGATGAAGCTATCATGCAGAACTTCTAAAAGCTATACAAGTTTTTTAGTTATATTACTATAACCATTATTTTAAAAAATATTCTTTAGAGTGGTAAATACTAACATAACTCAACTCTATTATTGACCTTTAAACTATGAATAAATGTTTAACCAATCTGTTATTACCATCTAAGAGCTTCAAATTCTAAATGTTGTTTTTACACCTCATTAGAAAAACTTACATAGATCTATTTTCTCTTTGAAAATATGGTTCAACCAAAAATCAAACTGTTTTCCAAATTCATGTCAAGTTTAGCAACATTTTATTTTGGCAGAAAACATAAAAAAAAATTATGCATGAAAAATTAGGAAATTTAATATTTCTAGAATGACATGTTCTAATTTGCAATTTTAAAAGCACTGTCTCCTTTAAAAAAAAAAAAAGTTAGGAGCCTGATTCATCTGCAGCTTTAAGGTAGAATTTTTTTCACTTTTCCCTTAAGGTGCTGATGGCTTTAACTCTCTAATACTTTCTGTTATTAGAGTAAAAAAGAGATCAAAACCAGGTCTTGAATTGTAGAGAAAATCATATTTACTGGTTGATGCATATTGGAATAAAATAGAATATAATATAAAATAAAATAATTAAAAAGTAATAAAATAAAATAATGAAAGAAAAATAATAAAATAAAATAATTTTAAACTAAACCTTCTTCTAGCCTACTTTGTCTCTGCAGGACAAATTCTGTCCTCCAGTCTTATTTTCAGTTCAACTTTAAATGTCTTCTTGCATTAGAAGTTTCTCTATATAGTCCCTTTGTTCCATAGGGATGTTCTATAATGGTTCATTGTATGTCTTCTCCTTGATTTTCTCAAGGGGTTTCTGGTGTAATATTCATCATGCATATCTTCAGATGTCCATATAGCAGATGTCTAAGTTCAGCTGTTCATTTTAGGCTTCCATTACAGTCAATTACGAGAAATAATTATTCTCAGCCATTATTTCTCTGACCTGTTTCAGCCGTCTACTTTATGATTAAATGAATCATGCTCAGAAAACATTTAATTCCCTCTACAAGCCACAAAGACAATCTAGGCTGGTTAGCTCAGATGTAAACAGCCAAGGTTCAATCCAGTCACCCTCCAATAGCTGTGGAGTCTTGTCTGGGATGTCCTAGTGTAGCTTGTCTGTTCTTCAGCTGTCATTCCAGAAGAAAATGGGTCTTTCATTGATTCTGTGTTGTGTCTGCCAGCCTGGTGTGGATGTTTTAGAGAACCAGAGGCTCTCACATGGCACTAAATTATTTTCTTAATGCAGCATAATCCTTCCTCGGGTATCTTATCTGTTAGGTTTGAGCAGTCCTGTTATAGTCACTACAAATTTGAAGTTTGACCTCAGTCACCATTTGGATGACTTTTGAACTGCTCTAGAGCAACTAAGACACCTATGTAATGCTGGTAATTATGACATAGGGACTAAAAAAGATCCATGATCTCCTGGGTAGGAAGCTTGAAGGTAGCTGGGATATGCTAGATCATGGTAAAGACCATTAGATATTTTTATGTGAGTAACTGAATCAAGCCTTCAGTCAATACAGTGAAAGGATCAATTCAGTTTATGCTATAGCAAACATGCACAATTAAACAGATGAAATGTGCTTTGATTTGCACTGACTGCAGTGCAGGAGGCTTGTTTATGCTGCATGGATGCAGCAGGGGATTCCAGATCATCTCTGGCTATCACTTTAGGAGGTTTTTATGTATCCTGTGTCATACCTACATGTGTCTAGATATTTTGGGTTAGATGTCTGTGTTTCTAAATCGAGTCTTAGATATCTGAATCAACAGCTGAACGAAGTTGTAGCATTTTGTTCATTTGAACAGGAGCCTAAAAAAAAAGCTTAGATGTAAACCTATATGGCTGACACACAGACAAGGCAAGATAAATTTGTGCTGAGGTTGGTGAGATAAATTGCATCCCAGTCCCTACATGTGCTGAAACTTACAGTTTGCTGTGTCTGTCATATACTGTCTGCATCACCTAGTACTTTACAATCTTTATTGTGTCAATGTCCCCTAGTGCTCTAGAAGAAGGAACAATTTTTGTCTTCCTCTGAAGATTAGATCACACATGATTAAGAGGACAGCAAGAAAGACAAATCAGATAGGTAGTCTTACTTCCTGCTGAAGCACAACTTTTTACCAAAACATAAAACAAAATAAATAACAAAGGAACAAACACCTATCATTTGATCAAAAAAATAAAAGTGGTGTTACAAGAGTTATAAAATAATGTAAAAAAAAAAAGAGAAAATTAATAGTTTTGATTTCATAAAAGCAAAACTTTTAGAACAACTCAAAATATGTTTCCTTCAGAAATTTTTCCTTCATTAAAAATATGTGACCTTTGGAAGACATTCTGAATTTAAATCTATCCTTAAACATAGTTTTAATAACTAAATCAACTGAAATCTCTATGTGAGTCTATTTCATATTTTAATGTGCAAAGAATTTCCTACATGGTATTTCTCTCTTGCTCTGGTACTGGGTGAAAAATCTTCCCTGTTTCTAAAACAAACCCACAGTTAGCTGTTTCTAATAAGTGTGTCATGAGAAAGTGCTCTCTTGAGCTGGTACCTCCTTTTTTACTGTAACTGACAAGAATTTCTATGAGATTGTATTTGTTTTCCCCAGAATATTGTTAGATTAGAGAATTTTCACAAAGTATGGGTTAAATTTCCCAATTCCCAATTTCCCAAAATACCCAAATTCAAGAGAAATGGATATTCTGGCAGGACAAAAATCTAGGAAATAACTATGCACAGAATTTAGGCCAAAAGTCATAGAATCACAGAATCATAAAATTATTAAGGTTGGAAATGACCTTTAAGATCATCTACTCCAACCATGAAACGAACACTACTATGTTTCCTAAACCATGCCCTAAAGTGCCACATCTACACATCTTTTAAATACCTCCAGGGATGGTGACTCCACCACCTCTCTGGGCAGCCCGTTCCAGTGCCTGACCACTCTTTCAGTAAAGAAATGCTGAGTGCCAGGTACAAGGGCACGATCACTTCCCTAGTCCTGCTGGCCACATGATTCCTTATACAAGCCAGGATGCTGTTGGCCTTCTTGGCCACCTGGGCACACTGCTGGCTCATGTTCAGCCAGCTGTCAACCAACACCCCCAGGTCCTTCTCTGCCAGGCAGCTTTCCAGCCAGTCTTACCCATGGGGTAAGACTTGCATGGGGTTGCTGCGACCAAAGGGCAGGGCCCGGCACTTGGCCTTGTTAAACCTCATACAACTGACCTCGGCCCATCGATCCAGCTTGTCCAGGTCCCTCCACAGAACCTTCCTACCCTAGAGCAGATCAACACTTCCTCCCAATTTAGTGTCATCTGCAAACTTACTGAGGGTGCACTCGATCCCCTCATCCAGATCATTGATAAAGATATTAAACAGGACTGGCCCCAAAACTGAGCCCTGGGGAACAGTGCTTGTGACCAGTCGCCAACTGGATTTAGCTCCATTCAGAACCACCAGTCTTTGGACCTGGACATCCAGCCAGTTTTTTACCCAGTGAAGAGTACAGCCATCCAAGCCATGAGCCACCAGCTTCTCTAGGAGGATGCTGTGGGAAGCAGTGTCAAAAGCTTTACTAAAGTCCAGATAGATAACATCCACAGCCTTTCTCTCATCCACTAGGTGGGTCACCTGGTCACAGAAGGAGATCAGGTTGGTCAGGCAGGGCCTGCCTTTCATGAACCCATGCTGGCTGGGCCTGATCCCCTGGTTGTCCTGCACATGCCTGGTGAGCTCACCCAAGAAGAACCGCTCCATAATCCTGACCTGGAACCGAGGTCAGGCTGACTGGCCTATAGTTCTCTGGATCTTCCTTCCGGCCCTTCTTGTAGATGGACATCACATTGGTAAGCCTCCAGTTGTCTGGGAACCTCTCCTGTCAACCAGGACTGCTGATAAGTAATGCATAGTGGCTTGGCAAGCTCCTCCACCAGCTCCCTCAGTGCTCCTGGGTGGTCAAGAAATCAGAAACTGGATTAGAATTGAGAATACGTAGGTTAAAAGCTGAATGACATTCAGGTAGATGGTCATAAGAGACTGAAAAAAAAAAAACCAAAAACTAAGGCAAGAGAAATATGAAAGGGATCAGAGTTAAGGCAACAAGAAGTTTGGTCAGAAATTCAGCTAAGTGGCACATTGAACAGCAACATCGGCTGAAGGGGCTGATGCATATGCCAAATACCAGGATTAATCTCTGGTCTAGATATTAAAAAGATGACAGCTTCTTTGAAAATTTGACTTTCAGAAAAGAAGGAAGTATGCAACAGTTTGAAACAAGTAGAAGACAACACTGGGTAAGAAGAGATCTTTAAAGTACTTGTACTGTTTTGATGATTATGGTAGCCAGGCTTCCTCTTGGTTCTTGAATAGCTAGGGTTTTAGGTACCCAGTGCTGACAGGTTAATAACCAGTTTATAAATTAATATTTTCCATTTAAAAGAGAAAAAAATCACTCATTCCCCAAAAAATTGGTCAAGCACACAAAGGTATACCTTTGAGCATTAAGTTGTGTGCGTTAACTTGGTATTAAAAGTCAAAGGGTTTTTTAATTATTAGTTTTCAATTGAGTGATAACTATTTCATTCTAAAAGTAAGATATTTACACTGACCACATTTTCTTGGAAAAGTAATAGTTTATCTTCTCAGCAAAACACTATAGAATATGTATTATAGTTTCATAATTATGTGTGACAGTGACAGTCAACTGATGACCTCATGACTGGCTATTGTAAAGCCAAATTATCACTATTAAATTACAACTGTATGCTATTGCTTTTTTCTTAGATAAAGCATTTAGAAACAGAAATGGGTATTGAAGTTACAACAGATTTATTGTCACAAAGAACATTTACCAATTTTTCTTCACTTGCAAAATATATGCAGATAATTCCATTTTGCAACAATAATAAGCATAAGTAATAAGAAAAAGGGTTTTTTATCATTGTTACATTTTCATTTTATTATTGATATGGTTATTACCTACTTAGTAATTCACTAATGAATCTTGAAGAGACTGATGAAATAACATGAAAAAGAAAAGGTGTTTTATTCAAGTTGTACAAGTGTCTTTCTAGTCCTTTAAGGATGATGTGAAGAAGCCTTACAGAATATATATCACAAAACTCAGTTCATCAAGTTAGTCATGATTTGAATTGCTAGATTGATGCCACACAGGTCAATGCCTAGGAGCAAGATGGGATGAGGTAGCTTCACAGGTTGTACTGAGTTTAATGCTTTTACAACTGGGCCAGAATCCTCCTTTTCCTTACATTACATCTTCTTACACTACAATCTCTCTCTACGTCCCAAGAGAAAAAAACCTCATCTTCTCTTGCTAACTAACCAGATTCTATCAATGCAATCAGGCCCTGCTCCCCATAAATAGTAGCTCAGAAAACATAATTCCACTATGCAGTGCTATTTCCATGATTTGTTGTGTGCAATCCCATGTTATACTGGTCTTGAGAGTGCTGAGATCAAATTGGTTTATGGCTTTGGTTAATTTTCTAAAATGTAAGGTCAATATCTTACCACAATAGATTGACCAAATATAGGTTTGAATAGAAAATGAAATATACTCCTGGGATGATAACATCTCATTCCTCTACAGCTTCTGGCATATGTACTTTTTTCATGGTATTTATATGATTATATGTGAGTTCATATCAAGCTGTAAATAACTCCCAAAATAGATATTTTTTTCTTGCAAGATATGATGAATATATCTGGAAATTTCACAAGAGGCAATAAACCTGAAGGGGGAAGACACTTCTCAAGAAAATAACTTAATTACATAACAAAACTAATTAAGACACACCTGTCAACATTTTGGGTTTTTTATAAGAAATTTGGTGCAATGGACTTATTCCACTGTGGCAGCTGTCTGTAATGGTATTGCATTTCCCAAATGAAAAATAAGGAACAAGTAGCTCAGGGAGTGATAAAATCATCTTACACATGAGAGATTACTTTTAGCAGATCATCCTGCAGACTCATTTGCTTATGCTCTGGAAATGATCTGTTGTTTAGTTTTTTGTGTGTGGTTTTTTTTTGTGTGTGTTTTGTTTTGTTTTGTTTTGTTTTGTTTTTTAATTTGCTAGTGCAGAAAAAATTTACATTTGGGGGAAGTGTTATTTGCCTCATTTTTTGCAGTTGTTCAGGGCCATGAATTTAAATTGTTCTTTATAGCTGTTTCCTTCAAAGCATTTATCTCTTACCACAAAGAATACGTGTGTCTGAATGGAAGCCCTTTTCAAACAGCAACTAAGTATTCAGCTGGAATGTCCTTTTTTACTACTCACAAGTAGTATTGGCTCAAGTGCCAAGAATGAAGCATGATCTCCAATTCACAACGTATTAGTTCTTAGTAATTTTGTTTATTTTTTTATTACCATGTTTCAGCTTTTCTGTGAGCCCTTATAAAATTGCACCATCTTTTCACTCAGTAGCTGCATTGACTTAAGTGCTGTATCAAAGCAATACTGTTGCCATGACACAACATATGTACAAACTGTACAAGGGAATGGGAAAAGTCACAGAGCTCTTCACCTTTGATGGATAGTGACTTTCAAACTCTGCTCTTTGCTCCATTTAGAGAGGATTCAGAGGATGCTGCTGGCTGGTAGAGATCTGTGTCATGAATTCAGTGGTCCCTGCTCCAGTTTCTTGACCCATGCTGCTGCTGCTGATAGAGGCCCCTGAAGGAAGTTCCCTTAAACATACTCAAATATTTCCACCAAGTAACAAAAACACTGGGATGTGCTCTTATTTCTTCAAAGGTATCCAACCTGGAGAAGGATTGATCTCTGGAATGTGATAACAAGTGAAGCACTAGAGCTCAGTTGAACTGCATAAAGGAAAAGGAAGAGCTATACTCTAGGAAAAACTTCCGGGTCTGCTGCTCCAGAATGGGCTCCCATAGATCCTGCTGTCATATCTGCCAGCCCATGCAGATTATTTTCATTTTACGAGGTACAGCAGTAGGTGTCTAGACTTAAGCAATTCAGTTCAGCCTCTAGCCAAAGTAATGAATGGAGTTTGGAGAGCTAAGTAGAGATATTCAGTTTATTGGTCTGGGGAAATGTTACATGTTATGCAACTCTAAAAACTCAATTCAGAGCAATAACTGAAGGTAAGATTACAAATGGTTGAAGTAAGCAAAAGGGCAAGAGGGCAAGAAACTTTTGTTCTCTAATTTTCCAGCATTGTATAAATCCTCACATCAAGGTAAAAAGACACTGTGTTGTGATGGTGAATATGTAAAACTCCATGTAGAATAAAGTACAGAATCAGTCCTTTGCTCTTGTATTTTCTTCACACATATATGCAATAGAAAATAAGTTAATTGTCATCCTAAAACCATCTCTGACGCCACTCCTTGCCCTTGTGCATTATAATGCATGGGCCCAAATCTGTGGTTCTTAATTGAGCGGAACTACCATTGAAAACAACAGGATTTCATTTGATTAAGGACTGCAAAATACGTCCCCATGTGTGCACTTCTTTGTTCATGGTTAGTCAGACAGTAAGTCATGCAAAAGCTCTTTTTAATTACATTTTCAGATGGTGACATAATTGGTTGGAACAATCAATATCTTGCTTGATTCCTGAAGGTGAGACTTTCCAAATGAGACTAGTCATACTTATTCTGAAATATAAAACCTTGAGAATACTATTCAGTAGATTATTAATATTTATTATTACTTGCATTCAAATAAATAGAAAATAAGATGCAAATTTATAGATTACAGCTGTTTTGAGTTTGTCAGAATTCTCAAAATATTTGAAATGCATCATAACTCTTAGTTTACTTTTAGTATAGTTAAAACAAACAGATATGCTCCTTAAGAAAACTAGATACGGTCACCACAGAAAAGTTGTACCTAGTACCATGTAAAATATAGATACATGTTCAACAAGCAGGCAGAGAATTTTCATGAATGGCAATTTTTTTTGTGGTGGTCTATTTACCAGGAAAAGAGAGGGGTACAATCTGAAGAAGGTGGCTAAGAAGAACCAGAAATCCACATAGGCAGTGACATCCCCACTGAGAAAAATTTATGTGAGAAAAAGCTTTTAACTTATTTTTTGAAACCACAGAAAAAAAAAACTTTTGACTTCATCATCAATTTCTCCTCCTAACAGAAACAACATCAACACCCTGAATTTGGCTAAGCATTTGGGTCAAAAGGGCCAATAAAACACATTAAACTTTAACAGGCTCGACTAGGAGTAAATTAAGAAAAAGAAGCGAAGGCATCAATGTTACTCATCCTTTTGTTCCCAATCTACTGTGCAACCTGAAAAATTATACACTAATTTAATCCAGCTCATACCGGGGTATAATCTTTTATTTTAAGATGTTTGTTTTATCCAGACTGAAGTCTGGCTTCAAGTAAGTTAACTGTTCTAAACCACTGTGATATTAAGCTAGAAAAGGAAATTGGAGGTGGGGGAAGAGATTTGTGCTCATCTTAACCCTTATTCCTCTCACGTCTCTTACAAGGAAAAATTCCTACTGAGATGAAAATGAAAACAGCTACCTCACATCCCTGAAGAGCCTGTGTCTCTGCCACCAGCCTATGTAGTATATTGGATGAATGTAATGCATAGACTAGTATTAACACTTTTATGTATCTTGCGCTTCTTTTTTAGATAAATTCAAGACTTTTTAAAGTGAGTGTATTTGACTGTTGTAAGGAAAAAAATGTTTGAAAATCTAATAAACAGGAGTAGCCATCATTTCTGAGTAACAATCAATTTTCTGATGTGTAAATTATTTACTGTACTTAATGACTTGTGGATTGTGTTAACAATAACCACATGCTCCAGTAGAAAGTTTTTTGTAATGCATGTTTGTAGACAAAGAGTAATAAAATATGCTTCCAAAACTACATTTTAGCTCCCGTCCCAGGTGGTTACTTAAGAACTGCCTCAGAAGAGTAGGATAGTACGGAAAATTATGAAATTGCCTTTGAAAACAGTGTATTCATTATTGATGCCACTTATTTCTCAGCATACAGCAGGACTTACGGAGCATTGTGGTATGAAAGAATAAATATATGGCTGAAGAATAAAATCTTCCTGACCTCCCACACTCCCCTATCCTTAATAATAGTTGCTAAGTCCTGGTAAAGCATACGCAAGTTGAAATCTTGGCATTGTACTCAGTGAAGTAACATTCTCTGATCTTAGAAGATACCATTTTTCCCCTTTAAATGAAAAGGTCATTCACATTTGTTTTTCTAGAATATTTGGCAATGACTGCTGCTGCTGCAGGACAAGTGTGTCACCAAGGGTTTTCCTCAAGATTGTGTGACTAATTCTGATGTTAATATCCAAGGTAGCGAAGAGTGTCACTGAACTTCATCTGATGCTATGATTAAGAGAGGCAGGATCCCATCCATGTTATGCATTGTACTTTTTGTTAGCTGCTGACCTCCCTTCTACATACTGACATGTAAAACTGTATGCTACAGTGTAATTAATTTTTGAAAGTGGAAGGTCTAAAATTGCTGTCCGTGAGCTATAAGTTTAGCCAAAAAGTTGGATTTGCATGGAAAAATGAACAGTGTGGGCATAAATTAAACTAAGCCCTATCCAGAAAGTAATTGGAATCAGCTTCAATTACAGTAATTAGTAGGCTTAAAGAAAAAACACAGTTCTATTGCCATAGCTATGCAGTTCACCCACAATCATCTTCACAGAGAGCATGTGTATTAAAATGGTGCTCAGAAAATGTCTGAACTGTACTGTTTCATGGTGAACTAACAGTTAATTTGTAGGATGCATACAGCCTAGATATAAATGTGCTCACATGTGATTATACAGGACAGAGATGAGTGCCATTCTCTGAAGAGACAGCTCATGTTAATCAAAAAGAAAAAAAAGTGTAGTATGGAATAGAGTATAGAACAGAGATTCTGACCAGTAAATTGAGCTTGCTCTGCCAGAGCTCAGGGAAAGAACAGGACTTAAAACCTAGGAGAAAAGCAACTCTCAATACCACTGGGCTAAATTAGGGCATATTATCTTGGGCTTAGCACAGCACTGACTGAAATTTCAGCAGGACAGTACCATATAATAATCACCCACAAGAAGTGCAGAGTGGGTCTGCAACCTTCAGTAGATTGCCTTAAACCCATATTAAATTTCCTTACAGTTTATGGCACATCTTCTTTATTCTACAACTTCAGAGGGTACTCTCCATAGTCAAGGTGAGAAGAAGCTTTCTGGGCTGAGGGAGGGTGGTATTGTATTAGCATCTCATGCTGGTCTTAAGGTACATTAAACAGCTACTTACGGCCATCTTTATCTAACCTAACTTTAATCTCCAAAAGTTAAGACCTAGCCTAAAGTTATCTCCTGCCATAGCCGGTGGAGAAAAGCAACCTGAAGAGGGCAACTCATTCCAGGTACTTTAACATGTCTCATAGGATGGGATGAATAGCTGGAATGATGTCTCTGACTCTGAATCAACTGTTTATAGATGTAATCTAAATTAGTGCCACCCCCTGGACTGATTTAGCACAAGTCTGAGCCACAACCTCTAGACTGTTTGAGGGACTGGTTCAACTTTCATCTGTCCTCAGGACCAGCGAAAAGGTAAAAG
>VZTV01052688.1:0-14181 GCA_013400875.1 Anhinga rufa
GCATGGTCTGAACAAACCTAATATGCCAGGCAAGGCAGCAATCCCAAGCACACAGATCCATTACCATTAGAGACAGTTCAGGGTTACTATTGCTCAGATGGAGGTTCATAGACTTTACATTAACAAGTTGCTTAGCACTTTTTCCTCATTATTCATTCCCAAAGCAGCAGCCTAACACTCAGTTCAGGCATATGGAGATAGACAAACCAATGAATTTTCATGTTGGGCAAGATCAGGAGGCACGCAAGCTGTATATGGGAGCTATGGCAAGGGGATGGAAAGTCATACTGTGCTTGGCTATCCCAGTCCACACTTCACCTGTTATTTATGATCAGGCACCACAGCTAACCTTCATCACAGCTAATTTAGGTGTCTAAAATTCAGGTCTCTTAAGTTTTGAGTTATTGTTATCACTCTGAGTGTACCTTTAAGTTATAAGACCTACACAGAAGAAAGCGGATCAACAAGCAAGACCTGCTGCCCGATGCATGCGTATCAATCCACTGAGATAAGAGCGTCAGGCCCAGGGACAGGTAATTATGAATTGCACTGACTATTAACACAAGAGATGCTGGTTTGAAAAGGATGATCTGATAGCTAGTGTAGGAACAGGCTCATCATAAATCATGCAGACTGGCAAATCAGACAGCAGAAAAAGTCATAAATCTGAACATCTCTCAGCCTTTGGGAAGAAACACCTTTTGGTGTTAAAGGCAAGCTATACTTCATCAGCTTGATATTCTTCTAAGAAAAACAGAAATAAACCAGTTTGACAGAGACAAAATTGTTGCACCCTTAGGGATTGATTAGTTCTTTTATGTATTCAACTGTCACCCTACACAAATGTCCCTGATACAGATGTCCAGGTGCGGATAACAGAAAATTCAGAGTATGTCTGGCAGGCAACTACCTGGGAGAGTAAGGGACAAGTTATAGCGCATAAGCCTTTAAAAATATGCTTCACTTGTGCAGCATTTGGGTAGCATCAGTAGAAGTCACAGAACGAGTGTCACCCACAACTTCTTACATCTTTCCCAGCAACAGGTGTGCAACACATCTGTACTGTGCCAGCAGTCCCAGCAGTACATCTGTATCTGCATATATCAAAGAGGCAGCGCTTGTTTGGCACGTTCCCTCCTCAAATTCTGCTTATCGCTTAACATTCCCAGGTAACACTACTCATCTCAGGCATCTTTAACAGTCAAGAGAGAATAATATCTGCAGAAGGTGACTTACCTGGCCTCTTTTAGGTGCCTGTCTTAGAATGGTGAATCATCCCTTGGACTATGTATTTCTCCCCCTTGACTATAAATAAGTGAATCGCCTCAGATGAATTAGTCAACTAGTTCAGACTAACATCTCAAGTCTGGACTTCTAAGTTACATGACACAAACATGGCTCTGTGTTTTAATTAAGATGTTGCTTTAGATCAGTGGAAAAAAGCTTACTTTTTAATCAGCATCCATAGGTTATCACCACATACCTATATAAATTTTTTTATAGGTGTAATTATAGAATCACAGAATCAAAGGTTGGAAAAGACCTCTAAGATCATCAGGCCCAACCATCAACCCAATACCACCATGCCTCCTAAACCACCTCCCAAAGTGCCACATCTACATGTTATTTGAGAAACAGCTTGTCTCAAGGAAAGAGGCAAAAAAGCATATTCAGACATTTGATTCAAAATATTGATACCACTAATAGCAACGCTGTAAAGGAAAGCAATTTAGAAATTGTATAGTAAATACAAAAATATAAACAGCTGAATATTGATGCTTGAGGAAATGTAGAAACACAGGAAGCATTATTATTTGAACTCGCACAGTCTACAGGCAAGATATTTTTGAGCAGTACTGTAATTCAAAACAGTAAATGCGAAACAATTTTCGGAAGACCTCTTAGTGACTATGAGCTCCTCTCAATTAATGGCATAATTTTTGAGGACATTACAAGAGACAGTACAAGACATGAGACAATCTTAAAGAATCATAGCTCAATTATTAGGAATTAGACAAATTGTGCTGTTATCTTCATGTCGAAGAAAAAGGCTTTGGACTCACAGTTACGAAGGCATTAACACATCAGATTAAAATTTAACCAGAATAATAGCAATAGACAGTACTGTTACAAAACACATGCTTGGCCATTCTAAATGGAAGTGGAAGGGGGGAAATACCCCCCCAAAAGTATTAATTAGCTATTAAACCGGAGTGCTTTCAGTGTCCATGATAAATTAAAGGAGATGAAAAAGTTTTTTAACTAAAATGTGCAGAACTTATACTTAAAATGTTTTTCAACATTTTATGTAAATCTGAACTCTTAAGATGCTCTCTACCATACTTGAGGCATGAGCAAAGCAGCTGTTTGCATCTTTACATGTCCTCTGTATTGTTTCATTCCTTAAGTTACCTTGAGATTTCTTATAATATAATTTGCTACCCTCATCTCCATAAGGGTAGAAAGACACGCATTAATGCGAAATTTCAGAGAAAAACACAGAATAAATTACAGAATGTAGCTGAGATAGTCACTAAAATGCAGGTAAAAATAGGCAGCCAGGCAGATCTGATATTTGAAAGAAAAACAAATGGAAAGCAGAGTCTAATCTGCAAAGGCAATATCCAAAAGCCTATCCCACATCAGCAGGAGTGACTCAAAGCCAAATGGAGTAAGACCTTGCTTCTAGATACAAAGCTATTGGGGATTACTTTAATAGAGAACACTTAAGTAATTATGTTTGATGGGTGAGACTGCATCATTTATCAAAAATCTATGCTAAAATTTCATTTTCCATGTGAGTCAAAGACAGCAGTGGCAGCACTGCTTGTTGTTGCTGATCTGTGCCTGTTGATGCCTTCTGAAGTGGAAATGATGGATGCCACATGTTCTAGCTGTGATTAAATTTGCTTTGACAAAGCAGCATGGAAATCTGATTTTCAATAGACTCTTGCATTTCACCCAGTGCTGAGTAAACAGATACACAACATAATGCTATATGGTTGTCAACCTGATGGCTAATTCATTCTGCCAGTCCAATCAATCTATCCATTAAAATATTACCTGTCAATATCAAGTAGGTTCAGCTTGGAAATTGCATGGGAACGGGAAGCTGTTTAGAAGTAAACACTGCCAAAGCCGAATGTGTCATAAGTTATTTCTCCAGGTCCTCCCAACAGCTTCAGGCAGCCCCAGTAACAAGGTCGGCAGAAGATTTTTTGCTTCAGTGTGCTCGACGCTTCTCAAACCTGTCATCATCCAATTATGCCACAGAGTGAAGGTACAACGTACCAAACCCCCCTCTTCCTGTGTTACTGCCTGAAGAGAAGGAAGCAGAAAATCACATGAAGAATACAGCTTATCTAAATGCTATTATCCCAATACTTGAAAATACTGTACCTACACTGCCATCACAAAGAGACATCCTTCATACCTTGACTGATAGGGACTAGGAGTTGGCAAAACACAGTTACAAGAGATCATTGACTGCACTGAGCTCAGGCACCCTTACATAACCTTTTAGTTTTACCCCTCATTTAAGGAAATTAGGGTATGACCCACTAATCTTTATTGGCAGCAGTTCTGCGGACATTCCTGCCCTTTCTGCAGTGCCTGAGCTCTCCTGTCAGCTGTCATAACCACACATGCATGATGCTCCCAATATTATCTCAGCTTTCAGCATTCAGCTCCTCACCACGCAGCAAATCACCATGGCAAGTGGTATGAGTATATACTGAGTATATCCTGTAAAAAAAAAAAAAAAGTCTAAAAAATCAGTGTAATGATTTTTTCTTTCTTTCTTTTTTTTTTCCCAAATAAAAGGATGTCTAGAATCATACTACGGTTGCTAAATTGTAAAACAACCCCCAGCCCTTTGATAGTGTCAAACAGAGCAGTAATTAGAGAGGGTTATTTTAAGCTTAATTGAATCACGATGAAAAGAAAAAACATGCTAATAAGCACTAACAACCACTTCCTATTCTTCTTATTCCTCTGTTATTCAGACCTTCAGAACTTGAAAAAACAATCTGATTTAATATAATCTCCTTCTTAAGAGAAAGGAGAAGATTTAATTCAAATTACACCAAGAGAAAGCTGAAAGTCCTTGGCCCATGGTCACAAAATATAACAGGAGTCACATCCAGTGCTTGGCTTTGTCAGAAAAACATAATGGAACAATGGTTTTTATTTACAGAAAATGAAAAGATACTCCAAGTTCTTATAAGTTTATGCAGGGACTTATGCTGTCAACATAAGACAGAATGAGACTCTTGTCCTTCTCGCCAACACCGCCCTCCAGTCCAAAACGTAGCTATATCGAGACAGTTTCTCTGTCCATAGCCTTGCTTAACACACCTGGATCTATTACATTCATCATGAACAGAAAGGTCACGGCACTGAAGAACACTGAAAAATGACACCAACTGAAGAGAACAACAATTAAGATCTCAAATTTAATCAAGATCAAAAATCTGCCAGTCTGCTTATACAGTAGCATTCACACACAGAACAAAATGACCAAGTCTTGAACCCGAGTGTTATCTTGGGCCTTTGAGAAAACTACTTCAAGCTTCAAATATGGTACCTTCAGCATGTTTGTAAGCATTACAGCCATATTTCCTAGATGAAGGGATGGAGTGTAGCCTCAGCAGGTTTGCTGATGATACTAAGCTGGGAGGAGTGGCTGATACACCAGAAGGCTGTGCTGCCATCCAATGGGACCTGGACAGGCTGGAGAGCTGGGCCGAGGGGAACCTCATGAAATTCAACAAAAACAAGTGCCAGGTCCTGCACCTGGGGAGGAACAACCCCAGGCACCAGTACACGTTGGGGCTGACCTGCTGGAAAGCGGCTCTGCTGAGAAGGACCTGGGAGTGCTGGTGGACAGCAAGCTGACCCTGAGCCAGCACTGTGCCCCTGTGGCCAAGAAGGCCAATGGTGTCCTGGGCTGCATTAAAAGGAGTGTGGCCAGCAGGTCGAGGGAGGTCATCCTGCCCCTCTNACATGACAAGGGGCAATGGGCACAAGTTGGAACACAGGAGGTTCCACTTAAATATGAGGAAAAACTCCTTTCCCGTGAGGGTGCCAGAGCAGTGGCCCAGGCTGCCCAGAGAGGCTGTGGAGTCTCCTTCCCTGGAGACATTCAAAACCCGCCTGGATGCGGTCCTCTGCCCCCTGCTCTAGGTGTGCCTGCTCATGCAGGGGGGTTGGACAAGATGATCTCTGGAGGTCCCTTCCAACCCCTGCCATTCTGTGATTCTGTGATTTGTATAATTTTGAAATACCTGCTTTCTTGTTTGCTTGTGGTTTGACTGCAGACATGTTACTTGGACCTGAAACATCAAATTCCATGCCAGACAACATCCAGAGTCCACCTACTCAACAAGTCTCTAACAAGAACAGTGCAAGAGAAAAACTGTACATATTAATGCAAATCTTGCAGAAAAGTTTTAAAAGATTCTCTACATTAAGCTTAATCTCAACAGAAAAAAATTGCTTTCAGAGCTTAGTGTGCTGATTCAGAAAGATGAACAGATGAGCCTGAGATTTAAGCCCAAAACCAAAACAGAAATATTGCTGTCAGTACCCTTATTTGGGAAAAAAATGGATAAGTTATTACAATTTATTTTAAATTTGCTGATTGTGTTTTGTGACTTGTTGAAAAAACAGCTGTATTTATAGAATTTGTGTCAAATTTCTCTAAAGCTGCCAAAGGCACATCCACATCAAGAAATGCAATACAGGATGCAGATGCTCAAGGCAGCTGTGACCCAAGCTAATACATCCATAGCGCTTATGCTGGTTGGACACCATAATCTGGGTCAAAAGAAATGTAGTTTTGTAAACGTAGGGGGAAAACAAAGAAGTTGATGACCCCTATCTCTTTGTAATTGCACTGTTCTTAATTCCACAGCAGCCCTGGTTGAAGACTTGCCCAGTTTTATCAGAAGATATTTTCACTGTGATAAGGACCTGTCAGGTGCCCCATAACCATCTTACATACTCATATATATATTCTGGAGGTTTGGTCTCTAGAACATTAATCTGTTTTCACATATAATCTGTTTAAACAGGCTTTTTTCTCTGGATGAAGTTGTGGGGAGGTGAAAGTGCAGTCAGTTCTTGTTATTATTTCCTGCTGGAAGGCATTTCTTCCTCTCCTGACTCTGGGCACCCTGATGCATATACCTTCTATGAAGGTGGTAACTTTTTCATCCACTTTGAAGCATGGGGTGGATAAAGCATGGCTCTTGCCATACTGTAAATTTTCTGTGTATTTTGATTAGGAAATTTGCTTTCTTTTCAGCTAGTTCTGTTGAAATCCCTCTTTATTCAAAGAAGGCTGTGGTTAATAATTTACCATATCTGAAGTAGTCAATGCAGCTAGAAATAGCTGTAAGAAACAGAAGTGAGGAACTGAAGGAAAAGAGGATTTAGCCTACATACGCCAAGATCAAATCTGAAAGTTTTCTCTCCCCTTTTATGCAGGTGAGTTTGACACACGCTATGAGACTTTCTGTATGCCCTGTCCTAAGAGACAGCCTTAACTACAGAGAGCCCGCTCCTGGTGGCTTGTACTCATTTTCACAGGTAACACCCTCTCTGCTCTCCCCTGGGGGTCCAGAGAGAATTAAGTTTCCCCCCTTGAAATGTATTTACTAGTTCTCCCCCAGCCCCCATAATTTAATTACTTCTAATTTATTCAGGAGAAAGTCTTGCCACTGCTTGAAAATAACCCTCCCCTTGCTTACTCAGATACACAGAAGTTCCATGTTAGATTAGGCATCATTTCTTGAGTAGGTTATCAACAGCCTCCTGTTTCAGCCAAAGCTGAACTCTTCTAGCCTCCCTCACTTACATAAATCAATGTCCATGTTTCGATCTGAAGAATCTCCATCCCCTGAAGTTTACATTTTGTACCTGTGTACATTCGCAAACATGCCTGGAACAACTGGGAGAAACACGAGAAGGTCTTCTTGGGCTCCCTCAATAAGACATGGAAGACCAGTCATTAACTGCTCTGGGATGGCAGCGGGCAGAGGGTGCTGACCTTCTCCATCTGGCTAATGGGATAAAGGAAATGACTCCTGGTAATGCTGAGCTGGTGCAAGTTATTGGCTCCAAGATAGTATTTCAGGCCTAGTGCTAGACAGGATAACAGAATAAATGCACTTCAGAAACAATGTCTTGAGGGCACATCTGAGAACCCTGTTTTTCCAGGCCCTTTAGAAGGAATTAAATCCTAGAATCACAAAGTCTTATTGCTTTGAAGAAAGAACTCAAAATCACTATCCATCCATCCTAGCTTCTGGTAAGGGCCTACTTACAAGAAGCACTGTGCCAGCAGATCATTCTTATCTGCCTTCTTGATGAGATTTCCTGCCCTTTATTATACCAGAAGACTGAAAATTGAGCAGTCTGAAGGCCATGGTTACATTAAGTATTTGAAGTGGCTGATATTTTAGTCACTAAGTGATACACCAGGCAAATAAAAAGCAATATCACATAAGGTATCTGAAAAGTTTCCACCAGGAACAATATAGAAGGGGCAGTTGCCTGGTGTAGCCCAGTACAGTGTCACATGGAAGAGATACAATCACATGACCTGGAGCATTCCACTAGACTGTCTTATTTTCATGGGACATGAGAAACTTTTCATTATCAGACATGTTATAAAGACTGATATAAAGTTTCTAAGAAGAAAAATGGCATGAGACAATGTGGTACAGGCAAGAAGCTTCAGCTGGCAATGAGGCATGGTTCGAACACTACGTAATTCTGTTTCACTATTATAATATTAGACTGGCTCTGTCTTGTTTTATTTTAGAAAAAAGGTCTAAGATTTTTGCCCAATAAATTAGCACTGAAATCTGAGACACCTTCACCAGCACTTACACAATTAAATACTGTACAATTAAAAATTCTAATGAAAAACTTCACTCTAAAATGCTTCAAAAAATGGCTCTTAAACTCTTGTGTTATTAACTTTAGAAGTTTCAAGAGCACTTTTATAATTAATTGCCCCATCTGCCTACATGTCTGTGAAAATTTTCAAGTTGAAATTATTGAAAATAATTTTTGAAGAACCAAAACCACTGACAGACTATAGAAAAATAGTAAACTTAAGCTCTGGGTAAATATACAGCAAACAGCAAAGCACTAAATCGAGTGTCAAAATAGGCTCTGGACAGAATAAAAATGAGGCTCATGGAATACTGTTAATCATGTCTTAACCAGATTAGCATAAAAACTAAGAGATAAATTAACCAGAAGACATGAGGTAGCAGTGTTTCTCTCAACACCAACAAAAACAGAACTAGCAAATTTATCTTTGACAAAATAGAAACACCTCCCATAATTAAAGGAAAACCAGGGTAGTATTTAATGAAAGCAGAACAACACACTGTCACCAGTAGCAGATGGAGTGAGAGATGGAGAAAAGGTACAGAAAGAAGAAAAGTACTATGTGAAAAACCTATAGATAAACCCAAAACTTATGATAACAAAGAAAAAATCCAAATATGTCAGCGCCAAACATCTTCCTTGAGGAAACTCTGTAGGAATAAACTCACTAGAATTAAACCTCTGAATACAAGACTTGCAAAACAAGAGTATCTACTTATTTGGTTAATAGAAAAAAAATTAAGAAAGAAATTTTGAGGAAGGATGAAACATTATTTTGTTGACAAGAAAAACAATATAATGATCATGCCAGCAGTACCTGCAATAATAGGTGACAGCTGTTTGCACAAGTAATTTTTAATTATTCCTTCCAATTTAATTCTTGTTTGTGTGGCAGCACAGTCAAATAGTTGAAGAAATCAAGAAGGCTACTGGTCATCTTACTTTGGAAGGGGTAAATATGCAGCTTCCCAAATAAAACAGAATTATCCTTCCTTGAAAGACTTCAAAATTCTGATACTCATTCTGAATTTAGAACTTCTTATAGTTTTTGAATTGTCCACAGAATAGCAATTTTGAGCTTCACTTACCAAAAAGAGTATTTAGGCCACACTTTTGAAACCTGTCACTGACAATCAGTCTAGTCAGATGTTGCAGGCAAAGCAGTCTTGACTCAGGGCATTTTACTTGTTTTCTTCCGTTCCTTCTTCCTGCTCCTTTGTGGGTTCCTATGGTGTCTTCCACAGGCTGCAGCCCTTTTGGGTGTGTCCATGCACCAGCGTGGGTTCTCCATATGCTGCCGTCCCTTCAGAGGTATACCTCCTCTGGTGCAGGTCCTCCATGGGGGCAATCCCTTTTGGGCGTGTATCTGCTGCAGCATGGGTCCTACATGGGCTGCAGACCCTTCAGGGGCGCACCTGCTTCGGCATGGGTCCCTCCCTAAGACACAGTCCCCATTTGGGGGTTTCCTAGCTCCAGCATTGGTGCCTAGAGGCCACAGTCCTATTGGGAGCATCCCTCCTCTGCCACGGAGTATCTTTTTCCAGGAAGGCATCTCCAACAATGGCCTCTTCCACACCTCTCTTCCTTTCCTCATCCCTGTTCTCCAAACACACATCTTCACATATCTCCTCATGTATCTCCTCCTATGCCTCCTACTCCCAGCAGTTGAGGCTTTTTCTTAACTGTGTCTAAGCAGAGGTATCATATGCTCCTCTGGTTGGCTGAAGTTTTGGCACACCATGGGGTGTTTCAGAGCTGCCTTGAACTGTTTCGTGTCTGGCACAGGACAGTTCTTGGTCTCCTCCTACAAGGGGTACACCTGGCAGCACCCTGCTACTGGAATCCTGCCGGTTATACCTCATACACCAGAATTCCAATAAGGCACCAAAAAATTCACATTTTCACTATAATGGAAACATAGAAAAGTTGCACCCAGTGGCTGTAAAGGCATCAAACATCAGAAGACACAAAAGGGCATTTTTGTAACACAGGACATCAACTACACAAACACTGCTTGAGCGTGATCACAGCCTATTAGGAGAACAACATGAAGAGGGTATTGAAAGACTCAAGAGTGAATTGACAAGATGTTCACTAGTTTTGACATGCATTCAGCCACTAAATATTGCTTTAGGTTTGTAGTATTTTTTTATTTCAAGACATTAATTTCCATTCTAATAATTTCATAGCTAAGGATGTTCCAAAACAAATGAATAAGCCTAGCATGTAGCCTACACCTCAGAACATTTGGTATGTTAATTTTTCATTGCAAAGTATGCATGATTTGTCACCAGTTCATATCCTACTGCTTCTAATTGATTAGCCAACACTTTAGAAAGCCAGCAACACCAGAGTACCTTGGGAGTTGAATTTCAGAGGGGAGAAGTAGGAAACAGGCCGTCCAATGTTTTTATCTTGAAAAAATACAGTATAATTTTCAAACAAGCATCTTTAGAGCTTTTTACTCTTTTCAACACAGATCTACTGTCATGGGTAGCTGACATTATTCCTGCAGCATTGCATACCATCAAGCCGTTGAACAGTGCAACAATTCGTTGTTATCTTGGTTCTAGAGAGTAAGATGCGTTTCTCTGGGATAATAAAAAACTTACTGCGTTATGTACTACGCTTATTTTGTTTCCATTTTTTGGACTCTACAAGCAACCTATCTGCTCAGCTGGGAAGACTACATACAATTTACCAGTACTGTTGGCGTCCCATGTCAAAAATAATCTGTAAATTTAAATTGCTTTTGTCATTATGCAATGGTAAAATAATGTTCTGAAACCATCTATAAATTCAGAAAGCAGTTTTCCAGCCAAACAAAACCAAACATTTGAAGAAATGTGAATAATTGAATCCAGAAAACATGCAGGTTCACAAAGATTAATTTGATTCTAGACTATACACTCCTTGAAAAAAACACAAATCAAAATAATTTATTGATTAGCAACAGACTATGAAGGAGGATGAGTCAATGTTAATGCATCACCAGTGATAAGGAAACCTAGGAAATACTTTATGCCATTCACTAAGATAACAAAATAAAATAACTTCTATATCAACTTTTGCTTTGACCCATAGCATTTTGATGGGTGGCATTGATTAATACATTGGTTGTAGCTCTAAGTTTTCATCTGACCACCCAAAATCAACAGGAATTTTATTGTTATTCAACTACTGTCTGGCAAAAACACGGGTAAATATAAATCATAATGTTATCAAAAGCCCACAGCAGTGAGAGACTGAATATAAAAAAAAAAAAAAGTTTTGTGGAAGAACAGTTTATCAGTGATAAATAAGCAATATGCCACCAAGGCTTGCTACATAAATCAGGAAAGAACTGGCTAAGACAATGTTAGTCTGACTAATACCTTAGTTAGCAGTCTACATCAGAGACCTCACTTCATTCCCAGTGTTCATAACTATTTAGTCCTCCTGCTCTGCAAGTCCCTGTCAAGGTCAGGCCAGCTCCCCAGCCACTGAGAGTGCCAGAGGAGAGGGCACACGGAATGAGGGAATTGTCACACATATATTGTTACCAGCCCATGTATAATCTCCTCGTAACACACATCATTATCTTTTACATTAAAAGCATAGGAAGGTTAAACAATATACTCCATAGAGCTTATGTACCACATTGATACACACAGTAACACATTCAGATGTAAGATACAGCCAGATAACTCTTGGCTGTTAGTGTTGGGCAAGCTCTGATAGCTCTATCGTCAGGTGTTTTGCATACACAGTTTCAAATTACAATTAATTAATATTACGATTTTATCAGCAGATAAAATCAAGTCTTTTGTTGTCAAATATTAGTGCTCTCTTTCATCCTTAAATTCATGCATGAAATACTTACTGAGGAGACAAGACTTTCAGCCATAGCAAGAGTACGTTAATTCCACCAGACGTTATTTATGTTTTACAATTTAAAAAAAAGAACAAATAATTTGCTCAATACTTTTTTTTCCAGATATTTGTTCACTAAGGACACTCAAACTTGAATCCCAATTAACAGAACATTTGGCTTTAAAGTTCTTTAGTTAAATTAGATCTAAGTCTCTGATTTGGAATGTAAGTAAGCACCCTTAGGTTTCTCTCAATTTTTAACTGAATTAAAATAAATCAAATTAAGGCCATCGCAATTCTGAAACAGAAAGGTTAAACAAATATTTGATCTAATTTAACTAACATACATTTGGCCATTTAGTGAATTCCAAGACACGGAACCTAATTTATTTAATCTACTTTAAAAATCAATTTGGATTAGTTTTCTTGAATGACCCTGTGTAGAGAACCCCCCGTTCTCCTAACACAGATAAAAGTATTACTGTGCTAGCCTGCACATATCAACAAGAGATTATTAGCTCTTACGTAATAAAGTAGAGAATCAGCTAACAAATATCCCAGGTGGCAGCAAAATTATTTACCTCTGCTAGATTGACCAAATTGCTATGAATTATTATAAGTGGAAGCATGCAGAGAAGCAAAAACTTTCTATGGACTTTCCAAGCTCACTGTCCTGGAATGATTTCGGTTTTGCACTGATGACTGCTATTGAAATAGCAATGGAGCAACACCCGACCAGTTTGCACGAGCCAAGCATGCTCCTTGTTCACTTAAGTCCTGGTCAGCATCAGCGACAGCTTTCAAGAGACTCGCACAAAGAGCTCAGGTGGGGTAAAAGCCAAGAGCAACTGTGTCCTGTCATCCTCAGGTGCCGGATGGATATTCCCAGATCTGCATCACCTCCTACATGCCCTATGCTCAACATAAGTTAAAACAGCTAGCAGAAAATATTGGGCAGAGAGACATAAAGAAGTGTACCCTGCTGTACCTTGGCATCTGCCTTGTGGTATACACTGAGTTTTCAGTGAAGGTCAGACTCACAGTCTGCATCCACACTTGCAAACTTTGTCTGTACAGAGAACTGAAACCTTCTCCTACAATTTTGACAATATCCTATATTGACTGGAAGAGTTCTCCAGTTCTTCACCTGCTGCAACCCACTTAGGAGAATGGTGATCACCAAATTATGAGTTAGAGTGGGTATTTTAATGCATTCTCTTGAAACTGTGGTGTTGAGCAGAGGGGAAAAAAAAAAAAAGCCTCATTCTGGGTTCAGAGGCAGTAAGTAGATGGGACCAGGACACTGCAATCAGCAATAAGAAGAGGGATATAGCCAGGGGTATCTGCATGAGCAGTCCTGAGAGCACAATGGCCTGGACAGCTTGGCTCCCCTTTCTTCCTGGTGAATGTCCAACCAACCACCGGGCTTCAGAGCCATGCTCCATCTGCAGCCACAACCATCTCTTCCTACTCACTCTGCATCAGCAGCAAAAGTGCCCCACCTGCAGAGATACATTCTTATTTGGCTTTGATTATTATCGGTATGCTGCCTGTCATCAAAACCACCACAAAGCACCTAGGTCCTATTCACTACATACAGGATGAAGGCGCTCAACTCCAGACTGTAAATTCTGTCTAGAGGGCCAAATGCGGAAAGCTTAAGTGCTGCAATGCTAAAACTCCTAAGTCTAAGTGCTGTAGCCAGAACATCAAGGCTATAGATTAGAGAAGCTGAAATTATCTAGTTTGATGCTGAGAAAATCAAATTAACTGATCCACACTTACTGACAGCCCTAGCAGAGCTGCACAGAAAGACAGAATGTACCTGATAACCAGGTATTGCAATAATACTGGATCTAGAAAAATTACAGAAAATAAGTTTTCAGCTGTGAAGGCAGCTGACCCCATGTTTCAGCATCTCTGCCTCTCCTAAGGAGCCAGCATACACCCGAGTATTTGCTCTGGATTGCCACAGCCTCCTACTACCTATAGTTTATATCCAGGAGCTTCAGGGCTAACAAACATTTATATAAAAATAGATTGTTGTTTCTGTCTGTGAAGAATGCTTTTGTAGTTCCCAAAATTGCCCCTGATTCTGTTGCATCCCATTACCTAAAGCTACAAAAATAGCTGCTTCCAATTTGACAGAAGAAGCGGTGAGACTACCAGATATTTACTGTGCCAGACCTCTTCAGCTCTGTTCTTGTGAGTCAGTGCATGGTGTGCAGCAGGGAGCACACGGATGCACAGGACCTCCTATAATGAGCTACAAATAAATCTAACCACTGTTGTTTCATTCACCATACTGAAAAGGAGCAAGTACCAAACCTTTCACACAAACACATTCAAAATCAAACACGTTACAGAAGAACGGTGGGGAGGTTTGTGAAGATTGCACTGGCCTGTTTCAGAAGACGAGCACAG
>VZTV01052692.1:0-16265 GCA_013400875.1 Anhinga rufa
TTTTTTTCTCTATGCACACAATAGTTTTCTCTTTGGTGACTGTGCCAAAGTCCTAGAGGTTCTTCTGAGTTGCTTCGTCTGTGCTACCCGCTGTCAGTCCTGTGCCATAGCCTCTTCTGGCAGAACAGAGTAAGATAAGGGTCTCTCAGGAGACTCAGAGCTGAGCATCAGTCATTGAGAACAGCCACTCCTGAGCAACGAAGAGCTCCATAGAAGGGAAACACGTGCTTTCATAGTTCTTGCAAACCTCCCAGGCTGGTGATATTGCATAATATCATGCAGAATATTTCCATTTGCTGATGGCCAGGTGCAAGTCTGGGTGAATCAATGGGTGTGCCGTTCTTCCTCTACCGGGAATGGCTGGAAATAGTCTCTTGCTCCTAGCCTGAATCCTTTATGTTTTCACTGGTATATTTACAGGGATGTGAGAATGGGGTCTCCAGGCGTGACTGATGGAAACAGTAACTGAGGAAAACAATGGTAATGAAGAGAAACGTACCCAAACCAGGGGGGTTGCACATATTAGCTTTAATGCAGAAGCCTAGAGAGACATGAGAACATATTGCATTGCCTCCTTCCTCTCTCGGTTTGTTCTTGGTTTGTTATTTTTCCTGACTGCTGCTGTTGCATCAAAGCACTCACACAGAAAAGGGCCTGGCATAACATGCCAGGAACAAGATTGTGCTCAGGCATGAGGCTTTGATCTTGAAGACTGTTCAACTGTATACAGTGCACAAAGGTGCAGCCTTGGTACAAACTAGCAGAGGGAAAAAAATTCCGGTGGTAAGTTTTGCCTGGTGACTGAAGAGTTAGTGCAGGTCAGTAATAAATGCTGCGTGCACAGTTTTCCATTGCTGATGTGGTTTTAAAACACTGAGCATATGCAGAGGAAGTCCCAGCATGGTGGTAAATTGCTGCATGCAGATTTTTTTTTAA
Source organism: Anhinga rufa (assembly GCA_013400875.1). Taxonomy (NCBI): domain Eukaryota; kingdom Metazoa; phylum Chordata; class Aves; order Suliformes; family Anhingidae; genus Anhinga; species Anhinga rufa. Next base: position 937 of record VZTV01052692.1, read on the forward strand.
TCTTTCCATGTATTTTTAGAGATGTACAAGAAATGAAATCTTCAACCAGCAGGAAGTGTGAAAAGAACTTTCTTTGCAATATGAAGCCATCAGTGTTTGTAAACCAGATATATATAGATAAATAAATAGATAGGCAGAGCAAAATGTTCATATTTTTTCATGTTACTCCACATGTATTAATGTCCAAATCACCCCTAGAAAATTCCCTCTACTTTACTCGCCGTTTTAGTATGATGCGTTTTCAGTATTCCTTTGATCTCTTGATTTACAGCCACGGGGATGAAAAACAAACAAATACCTTTCCTTTGTTTTCTAGAACTCTATGCTTTGTTCCATTATAAAAACCAACCTGACAGACGTTTATATCACAGAGATAAAAAAGGAGATACAGAATGTGCTGTGAACTGCGAACTTCTCTAAGGATAAGTGATATCGCTGTGAAATAAACAAGCACGTGTCCCTCACGGAGGTGCAGCATATTTAGGAAAGGCTGGAACCTCACAGAGAATTTTTCAGTAGCATTAGTGTGGTGCTATCCGTGAGCTGTATCTGGTGTGTATATATCTTTTTTCATTCCTTTTTTATTCTGATCAAAGATGGACAGAACATCAAGTGGTTTTAAGCTATCATCAGTAAACTAAACTAGAACTATAGCTACAGATGTCAGCTTGCACATCAGCTGGGTGTTTCTGTCTAAAGCAGATGCTTACAGAGAACACCGTAGGCTAAGCATTCAGAATTGCAAACTTTGGCCCAGCACACTTAGCTCCATAAAGGCCAATATACATACCTTAACACTCAGGGTAAGGTTTTAAATGGTAAGGCAGCATTCTACCTTTGCGTTGGGTAACTTCCACCTTTACAGTTACAGCAATATAGCAGCAGTTTTTCTAGATTAAAAACCATTTTTCAAGTTTGAAAAAAACTGAGTATAGCTGATAGAAGTGACAGTGTGTTAATGTCGACATCTGATGAATACAAAATGCAGGGGGAATTGCTTGTTGCTGAAATACATTAGATCATAGCAGCAGCAAAATGTAGCAGTGAGACGCCACCATCATCATTTCAACGTCTGTTCCATATAATTGCAGAGTGACTGTAAGCTAGCAGGGAAAGCTATCTGTCTTTGGAAGTCTTGTAAATGACATGCTATTTAAAATAAAACATCGAGACTATGAAAAACATTCAGAGGCTTTTCAGCATCTATTGAATTGTGTACAGTCTTCGTGGAACATCATAAATGCAGTTCTCAGAGGAAGTAAATGGTTGTCTGAAGACACATTTCCACCAATGCCATTAACACAACTCATCAGCTAACAAGAACATACTCATCTGTCTAGACACAGATGATATTAGAAAAGTAATCGCCATAGATCATATTCATGTCACAGTCCTGAAGGAGCTTTGTTTGATTCTGTACCTGCCCTGGCCCGCAGTACTGAATGCAGCCGTCCTCGCTCACTGACGGCATTAGTTACCCAAGCTCTGCAGAGCAGTGGAGCTCCTGCTGTCTGCACCTGATGAAGTATTGGTCTGGTGCAGATAAATAGAGAGCTCATTGCTGAACCAGAGCTTTAAAATGCCAGAGAAATAGTTCCTTGTCTCTCCTTCTGCCCTGGTACTACAGAGAATGTTTAGAAGATTAGCTTAGATTAAACACACAGCTTTTTGAGAGGTAAATAAAAGACAAGATTTTCATCTGAGCTGTTAAGACCCTGGTCCAAATACAGAAGCACAAATATTTGCTTTTATATATAATGCTTTGCAAATCATAGTGCTCGGTTTTTAATATAATGATCTGTTTTCATAATACTCTGTTACTCATCATTGTATTCAAGCAATGTTTTCTGCTTGAAATTCATTTGTATGCTTAATCTTTTTCTTGAATTTTGGCTAAACTCTGCGCTGGGAAATGATTTTGGTTAAGAGTCCCAAAATCACATTGCACCTTCGTGAGAAAGTATTCCCTTTGATCTGTTATTTTGCCACTTTCTTTCCCTTTCGTCTGTGCTCTCATGTGAATGTGATTTCTATTTAAAGATATTTGGGACAGCATGAATACAATTGTGGCCAGTTTTCTTAGCTTTGCTGTGTAAAGGATATCATCAATACAAAGCACATTTGTCCTGTCCTGCTATATAATGTAGCAGAGTCACAAGCGGAAGCAGTTCAAGTCTCCTCTTGAAATTGAAGCTCTAATATGGTCAGTAGGGCACTATCTTAGCTTCTATCAAATGCGCATTACAGAAACAGCGAAGACTCAGAAATTAACTCAAATTTATTAAGGAGCTTTAAATTGGCCGTTATGTCTGCAAGCTCAGCCTACGGACACGACCCTTGCAAGATTTATAAGCAAAAAACTCGAGGTAGAAATGATGGCACTTAACTAGTTTCATGTAACTAGCAAGTTGAATGAAAACTTAAATTTATTTTGCTCAAATGAGAGAAATAATTGTCTCAGGATCTGTCTGAAACACAGTAGAGGTTTTGGGATACCCAGGATATGAAATGTCTATGGCAAAGGCTGCTAAGACATATGTTCATCCCATTACAGATTAGAAACATGCATTATATTATGTCTGTATATCTTCAAACAGTGTGCCAGATATATGGAAATGTAATAATGGTTCTAGTGATTATTTGTTTCAGCAACAGCTTTGTATGATAGCAGATTGAGGTACATTCTGATGCCATATAAATATAAACCATAAATAGTACACAAATAGTGTATTTTTTCTGTTGCAGAAATCTTACACTGTCCATGAGTATCTACACATCGGTCAGAGTACATTTCATAACAGTCTTGTGTCAATTTTGATTTGAAAAGTATCAGTACCATCTTATATATTTGGTATTCATGTGGCCTTTTTTTTCCTTTGTTAAGACTCACCTTTTTTTTTTTCCCCAGAAACTATTTCTATAGTAATTTGAGAAGCATAAGATTTATAGTTGAAAGGGTTATCAAAAGCTGAGATTCACAGTCATTTAAATTATGTAGCTTTGTCAATAATTATGACGAAATTTAGTAATACCACCATAACAGGGTTGGAGGGAGCAGCACAAGCAGATGATGATTCTGACACCTACATTTTTAACATCTGCAGGGTGAATATTTCAAGTGTGTTATTGGAGAGAATTATTTAGAAACATGGCTAATAGAAGTTTTTAAACAATTTATGCTTGTTTATCCCAAGTGTGGCAAAATAACCATAGAGTTTAAACAGACCGTAGTGCTCAGGGTGATTTTGTGTCTACTAAGTCACTGCAAAAGAAAGAAAACAGGAGAATGTTTGGAAAGCAGCAGACTGGCTCCTCAGCAAAGTTCTTCATGCACAGCTGCTGCCAGATAACTGTATTTTGCTCACAGCTGAGATTCAGAGAAATGGATGGAAGAAACGTACTCTTAAAATCTACATTTTAAAGAAGAGAAGATAGAAAGTTTAGATTAAGAGACAACAGATGAATAAACAGTTCCAAACTAAATTAAAATATGTGTTAGACAACTTTTCCTTTTTCTTTGGGACAATTCAAAAACAATATTCAAAACCAGCCATTGCTATGTTATCCAGATCACAGCACCCCATCCAGAAGGAGGTAAGCCAAAGTATCTTGTCCCATATCAAAGTCTGAGATCTGAGAACAGAACTAATAAAAGATCAAAGTATAGATTCTGCCCTCAGTGTATCTGTCATCACATGAACCTGTCCAAGAGTGACAATGCCACATGACTCTGCTCTTATGTAGGGAAGGAAAGCCGAGACCCAGGATATTCTTTCAGCTTCTTTCAACTTCATCACCACTCTTTCAGGATGTTCTCACCATCTCAGAGACAGCCCTTGTGAGAATAGGAAGTTTAAAGAAATCAGACTTTGAATGCCACTGACAGTTTCATATTCTGCTGAAAAGTGAACTCCACCCATTCTTACTGTCACTGTTATTAAGCTTCTGTCATTTTTAGGACATTGTTCTATTAATATCCCCATTACTACCAAGAAAGAGGCTGCACCTCTTCCCAGATTTGACCTTAAAATATCCCACAGATATGGCCCTCTCCTGCATTTAAGAATCTAGTGCTGGTTTTGGCTGGGGTAGAGTTAATTTTCTTCATAGTAGCTACTATGGGGTTATGGTTTGGATTTGTGCTGGAAACAGTGTTGATAATGCAGGGATGTTTTTGTTACTGCTGAGCAGCACTTACACAGAGTCAGGGCCTTTTCTGCCTCTCACCCCACCAGCGAGGAGGCTGGGGGGGCACAAGGAGCTGGGAGGGGACACAGCCGGGACAGCTGACCCCAGCTGACCAGAGGGGTATCCCACACCATGTGACGTCATGCTTGGCATATAGAGCTGGGGGAAGAAGGAGGAAGGGGGGATGTGTAAAGTGATGGCATTTGTCTTCCCAAGTAACCACTATGGATGATGGAGCCCTGCTTTCCTGGAGATGGCTGAACACTTGCCTGCCCATGGGAAGCAGTGAATTAATGCCTTGTTTTGCTTTGCTTGCGTGCGCGGCTGTTGCTTTACCTATTAAACTGTCTTCATCTCAACGCATGAGTTTTTTCACTTTTACTCTACCGATTCTCTCCCCCATCCCACCAGGGGCAGGGAATGAGCAAGCAGCTGTGTGGTGCTTGGTTGCCAGCTGGGGTTAAACCACGACAACAACCATATCTATATTCATTGCCCCATGATGCACCAGTACCACCTTAACTCAAATCACAAGGATTTTGCCAAAGAAGGAGAGAAGTTAACATTAAAAAAAAAAAAAAAAAAAGGTTCCAGGCAGTCAGATTTTGTGTACTGCAGAAACCTATTACTGGCACACAGGACAAAAGCGGGCAGCACAAAACATCATGAACTAAACTTAACAGTTAGCACCGAGTCTGCCCCCAACAGCATTGATCTCATTAGTGAACACACAAAGCTTCTTCTGGTTCAATGCCAGCACAAGCTGCACAATATGTGCCTGAAGTTATTTAGCACATCACAGACCAGAGAGGAAGCGAAGATGGGCAATGCTCTATTCGCCTTCTCATCAGGCACCAGATTTCAGTCAGGCACTCCAGATGACACCAGCTTCATTACAGATCACTTATTTCAAAGAAGGTATCACAGAATAAGTATATCCACAGGTAAAGGAACTCTGATCCCTTTTTGCAATGGTGGTAGAGAGTCCACAGGTTTGTCACCTTTAGACATTTCCAATAAACAGAAGCAATAAGGTCAGGACTGAATTGCCAAAGCTCCTCTCCTCATTTGCTTCCCTAAGACTAGTATAGGCATCCCAGATCCAGCCATTACATGCAGTCCTGCTGTGCTCCTGGTTTCACTCCAAATGTCAAGGAGGACCTCACAAGCAGGCCTTATCACTCACACAGTTGCCAGCTCTCTGGTAATAAGAATCCCAGTGCCACCAGTGTTCCCAGTTCCACCCCAGTAACCTCACAGGTACTGGCTCATTCTCAGCCCACTAACAGGCACCACAGCCAAGAGCACCCGCTAACCCCCTGCCATTTGCTACCTTTGCCTGTGACATGCTGGGCTTTCCCAGCTGCCACATGGATTTCCAGTCTCCTGACATGTCAGGACAGACGGGGAAAGAAAAGTGGAAATGTGAGATAGACAAAAATGACAGAGAAAAATGAAGGCTGATACAAACAACCTGAAAGATAAAAGAGGTCTCAAAGTTTATCCTGCAACTTTCCTGTTGTGAGAGAATTTTCTGTTCTCCAGTGTTGCTGCCTCATCTCAGTTCCTAGAGCTACTTTGAAATGATAAATCACATCATCAGTCCCAAGTAACAACACGCAGCAAAGCTGGAGATTAACTGCTGCAGAAACCAACTGCTTCTCTGTAAAGATCACATGTAGCTCAGGAAGATTTTCTCTAACTCTAGTTCTGCTGAACCTGTGTCCCCCTGCACATCTGAATTCCTACATGCCTTTATATTTATGCATCTTGTGTATTTATTAAATATTCAGAATACTTAAGTACAAGGTGGTGCTCATCTCCTCATCTGTCTTTATCATAAGCTCTTCATTGCCCTCAACACAAGAAGGAAACATACTTGAAAGTGTAAGCTAGGTCACAGAAGAATGGACATAAAATAAAGGCAGGGTCAAAATCAGAAAAGGACTGAATGAGATACAATTAGGAAGAAACATCCATGGCAACAAGAATATATTTCTATAAATAGGTTATTAGTAAAAAGAAGACCAAGAAAAGAGTTGGTTTGCTGCTCATAGAGGAAGAAAGCTGTCAGTAGAAGATCTGAAAGAGATCAAAGCATCAAATACCTTTAGCTGTAGTAAGTGTGCTAACACTAGTAGTACAAATAACACATGGGTTAATATCTCTGCCTAGAAGAGGGAAAAAGACATTAGAAAGTAGTTGGATGTTTTCAGTTCACCTGGCCAGGCTGATTTCATCATGGGGTACCTGAAGAAATAGGTGAAATAGTGTCAGGAGCATTAGCAGTTATTTCTTGGACCTCAGGGATAGCAAATGATGAGGCCCAGGAAAAGGAAAAAGAAAGCAATATCATGCTCTTATTTAAAAGAGGTGAATGGAGGGGCTAAGAAATTTCAGATCAGTCTGTGTAAATACTGTAGCAGCAGCAGAGTTTTGTAGCTCAGATAATGTAGAGATATACACCAGAAAGGGTTAATAGGGAGAGGTAATACATTATATTAAGCTAACTGATGTAACTATTAAAAAATCAGAGGAGGTTTCAGGAGAGAAAACACTTTTTTAGTAGTTAGGAAAAATATTGCAGTAAATAAACAAACTACTTCAAAGAACTTAGAAGCAAAAAGAGAGAGGGGGGAAGAAAGAGGGAGAGATGAGTAAAAGCCAATAATGGATTTGCCAAGAACAAGTCACGTCAAACTATTGTAATTTCCTTCTCTGACAAAGCAGCAGACATGGCAGATAGAAAAGAGTAAGTGCATGTCATATATCTTGACTTATTAAGGCTTTTGACACTGTCTCGCGTGACATTCCCTAGCACAAACAGGCTACAGAAACACAGTCTAGATGAAACTATTCGAAGATGGGTGCAGAACTGGCTGGGAAAAAACCTACACAGTCAAAACCAGCAGAATGTCACTGTCAAAATGAAAGATACAGAGAGTGGGTAGTGTAATCTGCAGCGATCTGTGGGTCTCCGCCTGGGTCTGCTCCAGGCGGAGTATTGAGTATTTTCACAGGCAGCCTGAACATTGGAATGTGAAGTGCATTTATTGCACCCACAGGTGACAGAATGCTAACAGGGCACAAGCCACTTGGGCAACAGGAGAATTAAACAGACCCAAACCACAACCAGCCCACCTTGCTAACACCGCTTACCCACCACTCTCAAAATGCCAGTGTCTTCAGGGTCCCTCCTGAAGGACCCTCTGGGCGTAGCAGACCCTCTGAGCAAAGGGGAGAACAATAAAGCAATATTTTAGAATGGATTTACACGTTTGAGGTTACTCCAGGTTCAAGGAAAACTGTAAACTGTATGGGGAACATTGCAGGAGGGTAGATGTTGGACTGTGGGAAGATAGACTTGAACCAGGTGAGAGCCTGAGTTCAGCTGGAGAGGGGCTAGACCAGGAGGCGAAGAGGGGCAGAAGCCACAGCAGCAGGGCAGGAGCCCAGGCGCAGGTGCAGGCAGCAAATCACCCTATTTGTAATTAATCACAACTTCAAATACTCTCGCCTAGGAGAGCGTGTGCATGTGTAGGTATAACGAGAGACTGATAGGCCACAAGACATGCACACCTCAAACTCAGACAGACGTCACAGCTCAACGCCACTCCCCTGCAGGTCTGACCGCTTGCGGCCGTGCCCTTCACGGCAGACAGCTCCTCCTGGGCCATCTGTGAGCACTGGCCCGACATCAGCCTGCCTGGTCCCGGGGATGCCTGCGCAGACCCTCGTGGGTAAGTCTATCACTGATGCTGCCGTCTGCTCCCCATGCGCCTGCTCTTGCCTGTATTTCAACCAAGAAAATCCCCGGCTGGCTCCTAGGTAAGCTCCTCGGGGCCATGGCAATCCCTTTCTTCTCCCTGCGGGGTTCCAGGGATCTGCGGTGAGAGAGATCCTGATTAAAAACTGTAACTTTTGAAACTACTCCATGATGGAAGTTTGAGAATTTTGTTTGCACTGTGCTTGAGAATGATTTCATGCCGCATTATGTTGAGAGTCATGGAAGTCCTGCTGATGGATACACATACAACTTCTGGGATTTGGGGCATCCCTTTATTGTGGTTACATCCAAACTCCTGCTTGCAAATAATGCATAAAGTAAAAATAGCGAGGACAACCCCCCACATTACTAATTTGAATGTTTTCTCCCTCTTTTGAATATTTTAAATGATCCAGTGAAAATGTTGTTGTCTGATTGACCAATCAGTCCTTAGAGGCATCAGTCAGGAAGACCGATGGGGTGGACAGCTACTGCAAAAAGCCACTGACAAGGTACATATTGACAGCCTAATAACTCACATTAGCTTCTGAAATCACATCCTAAGCACGGTAAAAATTATCAGTGCAGAAATGTTTATTGCAGCTGAGGCAATCCCTGAAAAACACTATTCATTTTAATGGCAAATTACTGGACAAGTCTCAAAAGCTGAAGGAGGAGCAGTTGTAGCGCACACCGTTCCTGTATAAAGTGGCACAGATTTATAGCCCACAGGATGAGAAATTTTGTGTCTTACACAGACCAAGTACTGCTATGTACAACTTAGGTTTGCTCAACTCTTGGCCAAGGAAAAACGATTTGTATTTCTATTCTGCCAGGGAAAACCACTGCAAAGGTAATGGGAGCGGGTAAAACGAAGAAAAAGAAAAAGAAAAAAAGGGAAAAAACCCAACCCAGGAAAATCAACATGACTATATTTATAGTGGTCATTTTTCCTGTCCTATCCCAGCTGAGAGGTATGATGAAGCCCTTTATTAGAAACTGAATAGTAAAGAATACACTGCAGAATAAACACAGTTAATTTGCTATTATATATGCAAAACCATAGAGCTAATACTTTAAAAATATTTTTATTCATCTACCAAAAGATATAACCTAGCCTCTGTTTATCAAGCAAGCTAGCTTTGCTCACCAATATTTCAGCTGAATTTTAAAAGAGAAACCAACACACGGAAAGAATTTACCTCCACTAAAACTGGGAGAGGGATGCTTATCTTTAAAGTACACATAACTTTGCTATGATTATTGAACTGGTGCATTACCCGTGGCATTTACTACCCACAAGTCATTGCCTTCCACAAATGAACAGTAAACATCAGTAACATGGGCGCGTACATTTTGCACTAGATTTGGTGCCATGAAGCCAATGCCTGAAGCTCATCAAGCCGCCTATCTCATGATTGTTTTTGCAGTTCCAATCCAGCTGAGTTTACAGCGTAGCAGCAAGCAAGGGGTATAACAAAAGCATTTCACAAAGGCAATTTGGAAATGTAATTGGTTTAAGTCAGTGTCAAAGCTGACACGGGCACAAGTTTATAGGACAACTGGCACAAATACTACTTGTATGAAAACTACTATGCGTTTAACTACATGGAAATTAGCGTGTAGTGGCAGGCTAACAACACAGTGAGTACCATATCATTACAAGATTATAGCCTTCTGAACCACAAGGCAAGAATACAGGTTATATGCTAATTAGTTTTGGATCTACTAAAAGTAATTACATGGTAATCTCCACGTAGTTACATGATGTTTAATAGGAAACCCTATTAACTAATCATATAATTAAAGAGTAATTGCATGATATTCATGCCCCATGACATCCACAGTGGCCAGATAAATTAAAACTGATGGAATTTCATGGCATAGCCTGTTCCTGTTATCAGACATTAGGGCAATACCATGCCTCTCAAGACACTGAAGTAGACAGGAAAACGTACCAAGTCAGGGCGCTTACCGCTCTCTCAATACACAGAAAATAGCACCTCATACCCAGAACTGCTGTTTGTTTCCACAAAATTACTAGGAAGGGAATCTCACCGTGTTCTCTGGTTTTGTCCTTGCTTGATTTTCCTCTTTTTTTCCCCACTTTTCTCTATAATTTCAGTTTCTGTAGCCTCTCAATCACAACCATCCTGTCTTTTCTGTCAGCATGTTTAAGACAGCACTGAGCTGCCTCCTGTTGCTCCTTCACCTTCCCTTGCTCAGAATTTTTCTCCCCTTTTCTTCCTCTTAAAAAAATCTTCAGTAATTTTGCTACTTTTTTTTTGTGTGAAAACTTTATCAACTCTTTTCCTTCTTTATTTTTCTTTTCCCCTCTTCTGCTTTATTTTCCTAGGGACTCTCTTTGTCTCCTTTCTGCAGAGGACACTGCCATCGAAATAATAAATACAGTTACTGAAACTCTCCCTTCAGACTTTCCAAGCCCAGGACTGCAGCCAGCAAGGCTCCTCCATTTTCCTTCCAGTAGCCAGGCATCCTTTCTGCCTGTCCTCAGCAGAAGTTGCTCGCTGCTGCCACACTTTTCTCCAGGCTGATACTTAAGACAACCTTTCTAATGATTCCTAACAGATCACACCACTGACCACAGCAAAAGTTGCACAGCACAGCCAACTGGAAAGAGGAGGACGAGCAATGCAGGCCCGCACACAGTGCTGGTCACATTTCAAAATGTCTCTCACATGAACTGCTGATGTTGCAAAAATTGTTTCATTCCAAAGTGGACTGAAAAATTGGATTTTCCCATAGAACAGCATTAAAAGTCCAGTAAATTAAAACATTTCATTCTCGGTTTCATCTTTTTCTTTTATCCTGCATTTCATTTCATACCAACTAAAATCGGGGTTATGTAATAGTATAATCTACAGCAAAAAAACAAGTGCAAAAAAATGAAAATCGATGTCCCCTGCACAAGTTTCAATAAATAAGCGTTTTTCAAAAGACAAAGGTCTGTCCTAAAGTTTCCAACCGTATGCAATACTAAGGCTGTTTCTGGGGCTTCCCTAGCCTGTTGGGGATGCAGAAATCTCCATTCAAAAATGTGAAAGCAAGTGAAACGTCAGACTAACAAACTGCTAAGAGCACAATATGCAATCATCCCTGATACCACGGACTGTGAAAGGACTATGCACTCTGCTTAGTTTTAAAATACCAAGTCCTATTCACTGCCCTACTGAAGCTCCAGCCTCAAAAAAGTTGCTGAGCCCCTGAGAAAGGAAAGAAATGCCTCCTTTTTTTTTTCTTTTGACAGACCTCATTCTGCCTGATCAGAGCACAGCACCAACAGTGGATACTGCTCCATCCTCAGCAAGCGAGGAACAAAATAAAGATGGGTACGAATACTGACGAGAAGGAAAGCTCCTGCAAGCTTCACCGCAGTAGAGCCCCACAAAAAGGTAAGCAAAGCTACGGGTCAGTGCAGTGCCATAGGAACATCTATATATGAATATTGAGCTAGTAATACTGTCTGTAAAAATAGACTAGACAAAAGAGAGCAAAAGGGATGATCGATAGTATGATTCAATACAACTGATGCCCTGTTCTCACCTTCCACTTTATTATTTCATATTTGTTCACTCTGCTTTTTATAAAGATCTAGAGCTGGATTTACCCAACAGTCACCAAGGACCTGGGGAGTCTGATGTTACCCTTGAACTGCCCACTGCAGCCTGAAAAGCAAGCTGTGCTGAGAGGGAGGAGAGTCCAGATAAGTGCCTAGAAAATACATTAATTTGGTCTTTCTAGTACACTGAGCTTCTCTGGCACCTCAGTGGGAGATGGAGCTGCTTCTGTCCTCCCACCTGAGGGGTTCGAAGGAACGCGACAGGCTGGATCCAGCCCATTGTGCCAGTGAACCAGGGCTGCTAGGAAGTACCGTTCCTTTCAGTAAGGTTGGCCCACAACTTTTAATTGTGTTAAATCCCCCCTAGAAGGGATAATGCAATGCCTGTAAAGTTTAAAGGCACAGGTAACATCTTTTGTTAGACCAACTGGTAGAACTGGAAAGGCTGGACAAGTTTTTGCATTTCTTCTACAGCAGCGCTGCAACATCAGTATGTTGAGTTTATACTGAAGCTTCTGTTTCCAACCCAAAGGCAAAATTTTGGGGTCGAGGGCTTGATCAGTTTTTTCCAGCTCTCCCAGCTGATCTCATAAAAGATACTCTCTCCACCTGCAAACTTCATGTTGCTTATGTCGTTGATCTATCACAACCGAAACAAAGTACTACCTCAAGCAGAGGCAGCCTCACAGTGCACTGCTGCTACTTAGAGCTTGAGATAGCTGTATGTGCAGGTTGGTACCTGATCAGGCTGAAAGAAACTCCTTGGTTACACCCCTCCGTGAATTACGGGTCACAGGGGTAGGGCGCTGTATTTTGTGTTAGGGTATCGTACTCACAGCATCGCACTGTTAGCTCGCCAAATGATACCATCTGTCCTAACTAACGAATCAGGGTTTCTCTTCATTTCTTTTTCATCTTGCTTCACCTATATTTCAGTCCTACAGCTTCTAGTATAATCCTCTGAAATGCAGGTTCAGAGGCCATTGTGAAGCTAAAGGGAAGGAGGGAAAAGTGGCAACTAAATGCTTTCATGGCCATTTCTACCTCAGCATTGGAAGGGAAGGGAGGCAGTGTGCAAGCCACGTAAAGCACTCCCATGTCTCAGGGCAGGTTTTACGTCCTGGATCTCTGAGCACCTAATGGTGGTTCAGAGAGAAGAAAAGAAAGGACTGTACCTGTCAGAAGAGTTCCCCGACAGAGAATGTGACACTTGAAAATTATGTCTGATTGTGAAGCATTTTGGCACGGAATCAAATCTGCTGGGCCAGCATATTCACACTACCCAGCAGTTCCCACGTGTTCAGCATTAAATGGGCAGCTTGCTAACTAATAGTCCCCTAAGAGCCGGGGAACATATTAGCATATGGACTTGGCATCTAGGTTAGTCATTGCTGAGTCATATGTCTGTACAATTAAGTAAAGCTAAGCAGCAAGCACAAGTAGCTCACAGTATTACTTCAATTTAGAGATAACAAAGACTTATTAATTAACAGCAGTGATTACTAGAGTAAAAAAGGATATGAACTTCTCTTTTTTTTTGCACTATAAAAGTCTGTATAAAAGTCTGCATACTGTGCTGATAGTCACACTTTTCAGAAATGCAATTCCATTTATTAGCATACAGAAATATGCTTCCAAAGCGGATTATGGTTTATNCTTTTACGCACTGATCTGATCAGTATTTCAAATATCCGTTATCTCACAATTTATTAAATAGCTACAAAATCTCCAGCAACCCTGGGGATACCGTGACTGAGGAGTACCCAGGGGTTGGTGATATGTAACAAGTGTGGTCAAAACTAGGTGCACCAAAGCCTAAAGGAAATGGAAACCATCTGGACATTTGAAAAACTGGTGCTTTCCTAGTCTGTGTGAACAGTCAGTCACCCTGGGCTCTCAGGGTGGAAGGGACATCTCACATACATATGGACAGTACAGGAGTCTGATGGTGAGCTTTAAGAACTGTCACTTGCCACAAGCAAAAATCTAGGGCCATACCTCTAAATTTATACGGAAGAGACACTGACTCACTTAGCAACTGTGATCAAGACATTCTACTTGGCCAGAAACACCAACCTTTACATGTTTAGTAGACACCGATTATTGATGCTCATGCTGTAAATATGCTTCCTTGTGTGTCCTTCCTTCCGTCTCTCCCTCTGTCCTAGATGGGAATACCTCGCCTCTTTGCCCTTCACCACACACAAAGGCTGTTCCTGAGGAGCTCTTTGTGCTAGCACTGTTTCATCAGACCAAGGAAGAAGAAAGCAGGATGAAGTACAAAAAGAAAAGCATTACGTATGAAGAAAAACCCCGAACAAGAAGTCAAAAAGTAAATTCATATGGACCAGTCATCCCTTCACCTCTCAGGTTGCTTATGCACATTTGAGACAATGCCTGAATCTGAGGACATTAGGAGCACTGGCAAGATGAAGGATTCTAAGAGAAGGTAAAAAGCTCAGCAAAATTTATTAATATATAATCAAATTTAATTCTTAAAAAATTTAAAATATTTACAAGCCCAGCAGAAGCTGGGCCCAGGACCAGAGAAACAAAGGTAAAGACCCTGCTTGTAAATATTTTCAATTAAAAAAAAAAGCTTAATTACATGGACCAAAAAATAAAAGTAGACACAGAGGTTGTGTGTAAGCCATGTAAAGTAACTTGTAGGTCTCAGGGTAGGTTTTACTTCCCGGATCTCCGCCCACCTGCTGCCAGTCTAGCAAGAAGCAGAATTAGGACTAAGAGATGCTATAGGCACAGGAAGATGGCAACGCTGGTAACTGAAGGAACAAAAGGGATAAGAAGGTAGGAAGGAGGGGAGGACAGGAGCTAAAGAGAGGGAAGGAAGAGAAATGGAAGTGAACATGTGAAAACTTGATTTTATTCAGTCACCACTTACTGATGAAACACTCTTTTACCAGAAGGTTCCCAACCAGCTGACCTGGTGTCTCACCCATCAGGGATACAGCTTATTTCAGTCTCAATGCTATAGGTAGCGATCCGCGTGGTACAGAAGAGCAGACACCAGAGCAGTTAGGTTATTGCACAGAGTCCTCGCTAGCCGTTTCCTGCCAGTGTCAGGAGGAAGTTAGATGCAGCGCTGAGACCAACCAGCCATCCAGCATCCCGCCCCTGCCTGGTACTCCTGCAGCACCCACGCCCATCAGGGCAGGTCTGGGCCTCCTGCAAAACGAAATACATAGCTTGCAGAATTCCAGGAGGGCAATTTTCTGTGTTTGTCTAACGTCAGAGGGGGTGAGGATGTTTGCATCCAGCAAAGTCCCTCATTTTTTCACTCTGGTCAAACTAATTCAGGAGATAGGTGAGCTCCTTCAAAGAGTCATTCTGTCTGAGATGATCTTTCACTTAATATTTATAGTTTGTCACATTGCAGCCACTGTCTGCTGCCACAGGAGTTCTTCTTACATTGATTAGCCCTATTTACAACCTTATTCATCCAATCGCCACAGCAGCTGCACTAAAATAGGGCTACAAAAAGCTAATCCTTTCTGTCAGCATCTAAGCAATAATTTAACAGCAATGGGGTTTTGCCCTGTATCTCCACAACCTGTAATTTTGCCAACTTTCACAATTTCATTAAAATACTCCCAATTTTTTTTCCTCCTTGTACTGCAGCTCTGGGAATTTATTATGTTGACTTCCATTAACACAAAATAGTAAGGTTCTAGTCTCCACAGTTGCAGAAACCTGTGAATACAGTCTCAAATACAGTCTCAAAAACAGTAGGCAAATAAAAAGCTCTTGTTTGTTGGTTGGTTGACTGGCTGGTTT
>VZTV01052693.1:0-20736 GCA_013400875.1 Anhinga rufa
TCCTTGGGAGATGTCCCAATTAAATAGCTATTCTAATTAAGCACATCCTGATTAAGCAGAAGATCCTATAATTATAATAATAGCATGTAATAAAAACTGGCCCATAGTTTTGTTCAGACAGAAAGCGTTTTGCAAGCCTTATTTACAGGAACCACTTTATCCAGAATTGAAACACAACCAGCTCTTGGGTGAAATGCTACATCTGTTTAACGATGTTCAGTAGAACTAAAGAGTCTTTCAGAGCAGGAAATGAAAAATTCTGTACCATACTGACAATGCAGACAATGTTAGGTATGAATGCAAAAGGTACATAGCATGTAATTTGGATGAGATTTTTGACTGCTCTAAGCATAATTGGTGTAGTATTTACATCTGCTGCAAATGATCACAAGCGCACCCAAAAGTGTGTTTTATAGACGTTTCTAACAAAGGTTTAAGTTCCATACTAAATGAAGGAAAAGTACCCCATGTTGAACTTATGCCTTATAAAGTCTGAAAATATATCTCATTCCTATATTGACACCATGGAGTTTTCTCAGCTGAAAATACCGAGGAGAGTGTAGCACAAGAAGCCAGGTACGGTCTAGTATAAGCACTAATGAGAATAAACTGGCAAGTCCATTTTGTCCAGTGAGCTGTAAAGCTGTGATCCTGACCTTCTGTAGTCATTGCAAATGTATGGCATGTTTTCAGTGCTACTGTGCCAGGGTTAATTCCTGCTGTGTGTTTTGGATGCTGTTCATGTTCCAGCTTGCATAATAGTCTTCAGCTGGCTCAGTTCCTCTCTGGACCACAGTGAAGTATGACAGCCTCATTTTTAGTTTGTCCTACACAACACGGTAAAGATGATGTTAAGTAACTCTCAGTAAGTACTGAGAGTTTGATAAACAAATCTGAACAAACATATTTAGTTATTAAAATGACTTTTTTTGCCTCAGTGACAGAAGAGCAGAAACAAGGGGTCAACATGAAGTTCAAGTGCTCAGAAGTGTCAGCTGCTAAAAACTGAGTAATACATATGTAAGCAGCCTTTAGCTGGTAAATTATCGTTGAACAGAAAAATTTGTAAAGTCCACCACAAATCATTATTCCAGTGAGTATACATAACAAGCCTCTACATCTCTCCTAATTGTCCTGCCATTATCATGTTTGAGCACTTGAGTGCTGCAGAGATATTGCGACATCTGTTTATTCAAAATTAGTTCAATATCGGGTGGATGTGGAGTCTAAGCTATGTACCATAACCCTGAGGAGCAGAGTCTGATCCCTGCACAGACTCAGGAACAGTTATAGTGCTAGTGCACAAGGTGCATTGAGGTGCTGCTCTCTACAACACCAAGGTAGGTGCCCAACTCCCTCTTCTGAGGTACCATTACAAGATACTACAACATCCTTTGAAGAAAGCAGTGGTTGCTGGTGCTGCTAGATGATGACATAATGCTGCCCTTCCAGCATTACAGTGAGCTCATAACATAAGGCAGCTATGAGAAGGGCAAATGCAATCTAAGGATGTGCAGAGCAACACAGTTGCAGTACCTGACAAAAAGGTCATTGTGCAAGAACCTCATGCAGAATACAGTTACCCATGTTGAGGAAAGATCTACAGAAACCAGGACAAGCTGCAAAGTAAGGTTATGAGGATCAGAGAAACAGCCGATGTACCAAAAATTACTAAAAGAGCTTTCCTATGCAGGCTGTAATTGCCATTTGTACCTGCATGAGGCAGAATAAATCAGAGAGAAAGAAAAGGCAGCTCAGGTAAAGGGGCAGTGTTAACATAAAAACAAGCTGTTGCAGGGCTTGAAACTGCAAGGCTTTCATTGAGGTACCTCCTAACCATATTACCTTTAAGAATAAAGCCTGGTTAGCCAGTAAAAGAGTTTACCTGGTACTGTAACAGATGGTAGCTGCAGGCCAGCTCTTACAGCTTCTCACCTCTCCATGATGTCTCAGCTGGTGATTTTATACACAGGTGTTCCCAATAAACTTCAATCAATGTACTTTCTGATTTTATGAATTTTTTTCAGCATTAAAGATAGTAAAATTGCATCATACTTAAAAAGCTACTTTCTGCAAAGCATGGGGCAATTTTTTTGCAAACATTAATAAAGCCTCACAACAATCTTGAAAGCAGGGCAAAGGTTATGATAGATGAAGTGGCAGCTACCCCAGTAGGGGAAGCTGGAAGAATGTTTTATTTTAAAAAGCCTATTTCCAGGCAGTCAGGATTTGCCCAGCCTTTGGGATTTAAGATCTGGTTGAATTAAAAACAGATTTTCAGCTGCTGTAAGAAGCAGAGCACCATCGGAGTCAGTGAAACAGGCTTCACTTCTGCAACTGGAAATGGCTTCTGCAACTCTACAAAGTCATTATCATGAAGGGAGCTGGGCCAAAACTCAGTCCCCATCCAGGCCTAGCCAATTTTGAACCCTCCTGAAATACACTTGGCAGGTTATTAAATTCTTCTTTTCACTGAGGCATCCTGAATTGAGAGCTCCGGCATGAACAGACTATTTTATCTACATATACAACATGAAGTGTATCCATGTTACAAATAATTTTTGTTTTGTCAAAATAGTGATCCTTTTCTACCTACTGTAAGTTGAGATCTGCTCAGATTTCCATTCCTAAGTGATTCCATGACTGCTAAGAATTTTGTTCTTACATCAGGATTTTGTTTTCAAAGGAACCTCATAATTTGGATGTAGCCTTAATAGAGCTGTCCACTATTCCTAAGAACCTGCTGGTTTTTTCTCCAAACAAGATTTTGTCTTACAGTCTAAAGATCAAAGTTTGTTTGCTCCTAACAGCACCACTCTTGTAGGATTGACAAAGGCTAATGTTTCCATTATTATATTACAAAAGACATTGTGCAGGCTCTGTTTTCTTCAACAGGACTTCTGTTAAATTGTTAGAGCTTGAAAATTTGAGGTGAATTTTCCTGCTGTCCTGGTTTCAGCTAGGATAGAGTAAATTTTCTTTGTAGTAGCTAGTATGGAGCTATGTTTTGGATTTGTGCTGGAAACAGTGGTGATAATGTGGAGATGTTTTAGTTGTTGCTAAGTAGCGCTTACACTAGTCAAGGACTTTTTCAGCTTCCCATGCTATGCTGGGTGCACGGGAAGCTGGGAGGGGACACAGCCGGGACAGCTGACCCCAACTGACCAAAGGGATATTCCATACCATATGATGTCATGCTCGGTATATAAAGCTGGGGGAAGAAGAAGGAAGGGGGGACATTGGGAGTGATGGCGTTCATCTTCCCAAGTAACCGTTACGCGTGATGGAGCCCTGCTTTCCTGGAGATGGCTGAACACCTGCCTGCCCATGGGGAGCAGTGAATGAATGCCTTGTTTTGCTTTGCTTGCGTGCGCGGCTCTTTCTTTCCCTATTAAACTGTCTTTATCCCAACCCATGAGTTTCCTCACTTTTACTCTTCCGATTCTCTCCCCCATCCCACCAGGGGGGAGTGAGCGAGCAGCTGCGTGGGGCTTGGCTGCTGGCTGGGGCCAAACCATGACACCTGCCTGCCTTACACACCTTTGGAAAGTGGGGCTCTGTTCCTCCATGGGCTGTGACAAAAATATTATTATAGTGGTTGTCTTGGGAAGAGGCATGAAAGAGTAGAAACTTTACTTCTGAATTGAAACCTCAGCCGGCATGAACTGGGCTTTCTATTTATTTTCCAGTGACCTAGGTTCAGATTTTGGGAGGCCTGGTGCTAAGCGTGCTACAGGTGGCAAAGCTAGGTTTGTGCTCATGGTTCTGCTCTTCTGCTCATGCAGACTGAGTGACTGGGCGCTGCTTTAGTTTAAGTCTTCAACCCATGTTGTCTCTGTGGATCATCTCTGCCAGGAGGAGTGACAGACATATGGAGTTTATGAACTAGTCACAGTATGTATGTTACCAGTATTACCAGTCTCACAAATGAGACTCTAAGATACCCATAATTAATATATCCGTTTTTTAAAAAATCATCTGGTGTACCCAGACAACACCAACATCTTCTGATCACATAGCCTGGGCTGTGTCAGAGCAGAAGTAGAAGCAGTCTTCATGCTGCATAACTGTCCAGCCTCTGTCATAAACAGTAACACAGTAACACATGGGAACCACAAACTAGAGAAGCTGAGCTCTCAGAGCATGATCAAGACTGCAGAGTGGGAAACCACTCTCAAGACTGTGTCCTGGTATTCACATGCAAATCATTTAGGCCTTTAGAAGTAAAAATCTTGTGTTGCATATGTTTATAGGGCAGAGATATAACACAGTCTATAGGAAAAGCAGGACCCAGGTAGGTAGTGATATGCCAGAGCTTGCAATGGCAGATCCTTCTGGAGGGTCCCTTCAGAGTGCTGTGATTCAGCATCTACTTCTATTTACTATGACAAGCACTTTATACACATACATGTATTTATTATTAGACGTGCTTAGCCTCCACACCTCTTATTAAAGTCAATGGGAAAAGAAAGTTTTGTGCAGCTCTCTGCTCCGACCATAGATCATGATATTGAGAAGATGTAACTGGACCCCAGCAACCCAAGAGAACTTCAACAAAAACCCGTGGTGCTCAGTTTTAGCATTGAATCTGTCCAGATAAATCAGTTACCAGGATGGGAGCCCAGACAAGCTGGGGTGTTAATAAATCCTTTTAAAGTGAGCTATTTCTGGGGTAAGATTTCAATTTCCTTTGCACACAATATCAAGACCTCATTGATAGCTGCATGTTAAAATTAACAAGAAACATGAACAGTTTTTTTCAGCTGGCTTATTCTAGAGGAAAATGGGAAATATTTTAAGTGTTGCAAGTTTAGTTTGAATATCTTGACCCCTGGGATTATTTAGCCTTTGGCCTAGATGTAATAACTTCACCCTGTCCTCAAGACAGAAATGTTGTGCTTGGTAGGATGTCTGTCTCAGCACAAACTTTTGAGACTTCAGAATATACTGATCATCAGGTGAGGGAAGTGTCATAACAAGGGTTATAACAATCATTAGTGGGACAACCTCCCTCATTAAACCAACTTACAAACAGGCTTTTTTAAAAATAATTTTGGCTTCTCTTTAAAAGGCTGCTGACTCTTGCAAAGTAGGACCTGCGGTGGTGTTAAATTTGTCCGGCAACTCACAAAATCTGCAGGCTATATGCAGACATACAGGTATCTAACTGGTGTGTGGGAAGGAGGTCTTGCAGGTTATTTGTTAGATTGTCACCTCATCAGGTAACTTCACGTCAGGTCCTTACAGGTCACCTTTGCATGGGAGGAAAAAGGTAAGTATAACTAACTTTGTTTATACATTATACACAAGACCTTGAAAAGGGTTGGTTACAAACACAGATGATTTGAGAGTTATGTGAGACAGTCCAAATATCAAAACTCAATTCCCAGGGAGCAACAAGCCTCAAGAATTGGTTCCAAGTAGGCAGAAAGGCAAATCATGGCACAGCTCTATCCAGTGGGGTGGCAGGTTCCTTCAGAGCTCAAACTCCATTGCCTGAGTCAGGGAGCATCAAAAAACAAAGCAAGCTGTACCATGCGGTGAATCCTGCCCTGTGTTTTGCAAAAATTACTTACCTTCCAGCAGACTTGGTGTCTATCAAAACCTCCAGTTCTAGGAAATGAGGATTTCAATTTACCCAGAATATAGAGAGCACAGGAACAGTGACAGCACAAACTTCCACTTCCCTGATATTGCTGCTGTTCTTACTCTGAGAACGGGACACAGACCTACCTTTTCTTGGTCCCTTTGACACTCATGCCACCTTAGGACTGATTCTGATGAAAGATGTTTAGAGACTGCAAATATTTACCTGGAGCCACAATAAAAGAGGGAGATGCAGTTGGCAGAGTACCAGCCTTGGACCCAGGAAGATGTGATTTTGTTCCTTGCAGCATCACAGGTTTGCTGTGCGACAACAGTCACAGCCAAGCCCCGCTGTAGGAAATAGCAACAGTCCCCACATTCACTCAGCTCTGTACTCTAAAATGGAGGTGAAATGTAACAGGACTTTACATACATAAGGAAGTATTCAGATACCACAAAAAAGGTCTTGTATAAATACCTCCAAGTAACAGCAAGAGATGTTTGTTCTGCATGACTATCATCATGACATCCAAAACTCACTGCACCAGATTTATTTATCAGCAAGACCCAATCATAAATACATGATGCCTTTCAAGCACTGTGACATTCCCTTCCTGCAGATGGCTGGAAATGTTCTTAGATACAATATTTGCAATTAGCTTGCTTATGAAATTAGTGCTCTGAAATGGTTAGTTTTATAGATGCCCATGTTGCTCCCTCTGTGGCTATTACTGCTTTAACCTCTTTGAGACTTAGGCTGAGAGCACTTTCTCAGGACTCCAATATTGAGAGCACAGGTCAGAAAGAAACATAGCCCAGCACAAGCAGAGAGGAGGTGGAGTCCCCAGGTGTGTGATTTGCCTGGGGCTCTGACAAACTGCATCCTAATCCCTGCTCCACTGCTGACCCGAACGGTCATTCACCTCTGTTTCTGTGTCAGCAAAATGCGGGCAGTGCTACTTATTGCCTTCCAGCCCTCCTGCCCCTGTCCAGAGGACATGCCATGGGAGAGCTTAGAGTCATCAGCATTCCCAGTGGCCAGTTCTGGCACCTCCTTTTTGCATGAGTAAACATCACTCCTGACATGTGCAGCCCTGCCCCTCTCATTTACCCAGAAGGAGGGTTTGGGGCATGTGTTCAAAACATTTAGGAAAAATCCCTCCAACTACTGCTCCTGAATTCTCCCGGGAGAACCACCCTGGTGCACACACTGCTGAGGACACATGCCCCTTGCCTGCAGACTGGAGGTGCATCAGTGATGGAAAAGAATCCATCAGGAATATAGGGATTTCATAGGTCACATCAGGGATCTCAGGAGGTCCCATACATCCAGGGCACAGTTGCTTCAACCCACTTTGCCACTGTTCACTGCTTTGTGCCATTGGAATGTACGAGAGCAGAATGTCTTCCATAGGAAGCAACCAGAAAACTCAGAATGTAATGAAGCTTGGATTCCTACTCTTTTTGCACCTAAGCTCATCAATGTCTCAGGCCGATTTTCACCTTTCACTGACAATAAAGTAATTCGCTTATAACAAACAGCTTCTCGTCTGAAAGAGGATTGGCATGAATCATAGCAGAGGCATGAATCAAAGAGGACTGGTATGAAAAGCTGATGTTCATTTTTGAACACTGCATTATGCCCTGATTAATTGGCAGTGGCTTATGGCTCTATCAATAGTATACGCTCCCTGGAAGAATGACACATTTCTGAGAAATCCTCAACAGACCCAAGCATGTATTATTGATGAGCTAGGAGAAAATCATCTGGGTCTTGTTACAAACCCAAGGTTTAAATCAGTTTTGCTGGAAGGTCTGCCAGTCTTTTTGATTACGGCTTTTCTCCAAAATAAAGTAAATTTCCCCTGAGGCAAAGGATTTATTTACGGCATTAGCCTGTATCTCAGGAGACCTGTACTCTCTCCTTGGTTCTGCTTCAGACACCATGGGTGATCCTGGACAAGACATGTTGAAAAGGTTTCCTAAGCCTGCGGACCTGAAGTCCCATTTTTAAAAGCACCTATATGGGTGCAATGTCAAAACCCAAGGAAGGCAATCCAGTGGGCTGACTGGCATGACCCTCCCCTCCCCTCCGTCCACCCCAATGATTCCCCTGTAGTGGTACTGGCAGTCTGATGACCCGACCAGGGCAGGTGTCTGAGCTGGCAGGAAAGGAGGGAGGCAGGTTTGTTATTCCTGAGCTGAAGTAAAGGCTCCCTGCCCTCCAAAGGGGATATCTCCCTTGCCTTGGCTATGATCTCAGGCTAAGCTGATGCAATTCCCTTCCGAGGCAAAGAAACGCTAAGCTAGTTTTTTGCTGTTAGGGCTGGCATCCAGTTAGACAAGGACCAGGAGCAGCAACAGGCAAGAGTATATGGTTGGGAGCAGGGAAGGGGGAGTGGAACACCTTGCTTTCACCATCAGTGAGCTGTTCAGTTGGTTCAGGCAACCCCTTGAAACAAATTTGCAGCCTCAGGCTACAAATATTGAGGTAAGTTTTCCTCTGATTTGTCTCCAGAACCAGCTTATCACTGAGCCAGGTAGGTGCCAGGTTAAAGGGAGCACATCAGGTCTGTTAGGGCAGCAGGTGGCTAGCACAGCAGCTAACCTGTATCATTAAATCACATCCTAAACCACCTATTTTCCCCTTGGATAGATCTACCACCTGTTCCATACATTGTCTGATTTTTCTATTTAAACTCAGCCTTGGAGCAGGAGCTTCCCCTTCACGTGCACTTGTGCAATGCCTAGCACCATGGGGAGCTGATCTTAATTGTATGCCTAGAGATCATAACTCCTTTTTAAGTAGTCTCACAAAAATGAAAAGCATTCAACTTCTGCAACAATCCTGGCTATCCAGTAGCGCTCCCTCTTCACTGCAGTGTTTGCAGACCTACTTTGGAGAACTTTTCCATCTTCTCCTGTTTCCTGCAGGGGTATTATCTGTGTTTGTGAGGATTCAATTAATGCCATTGATGTGGAATGTTGTTCCATTCATCACCGGCCACTGCATCTAATGAATAGGATAATCTAATTCTCCCCAAATAAATATGACACCAAATTAAAAGAGTTCATGAACAGCCTCCAAAATGGAGTGAGTTTGTATCAATTTATTGCCTTTTAAATTGCACTGGATCCCTCAAGTACCAACCTAGCTATAAACAAGTCAGTGACTGAGTTTGAAATTTATTATCACTAATGTTTGCCTTTATTTATATTAGAATTGAGTATTAGTATTAGCTGAAGAACAGCAAAAGGAAGGTCATCCAAATGCCACGGTTTCTAACCACAATTTTCCTGAACTAGTGAGAGAGCTTTAAGGCACAATGTATTCTAGACAATTATTTTTGCTGTGTTTACTGTCACTGAAAATCTAACAAAGTAGTTACGACCTATTATTAGGACCATGTGAAAAGTTCACTAGGAAACCAGAAAAAAGTAGTAATGTCTACTGGGTACTTGGCTAGTTTAGGAAGAGATTTCTCTCCCTATCTTCTACCAAAAACCAAACCAACATTTCTTCCATCATTTTGCCTGGTATCATTTTATTTGGGACTCAGCTGTTAAACAAATGGTTACTTAAGTGAAGACATGATCTTGTCAAGCTCTTCTTTGAATTTAGCCTGTAACCTAGGTTGTCTGACAAACCTTTCTGTAATACACTGCAGGAAAAGAGATAATTAGTGTGGCTGTGGATTTTACAGGATGATCTAGATGAAAGAGGAAGAAAAAGAAACTTTAGACTTAGTGTGGTGCTTACAAAGTATATCATATTGGGTCACCAGTTTCTTAAATGTGGACAATATCTGGTGCTTCAGAAGAAACCAGTCTTGTGCTTTACTGCTTGAAAATCCTACTTATTTAACAGCTTCTATCATGGAATCTGAACACTTTCCTGAAATTAATCAATTTAGCCTCATTGCAGACAGTCCCAGGAAGTAAAGGTCTATCTCCAATTGGTTTTTACAGTTAGCACATAGTAACACAGCTCTGGCTTAGAAATCCAGAGCTATCATGTCTACAATGTCGTGGTTTAGCCCCAGCCAGCAGCCAAGCACCACGCAGCCGCTCGCTCACTCCCCCCTGGTGGGATGGGGGAGAGAATCGGAACAGTAAAAGTGAGGAAACTCATGGGTTGNGCACAGCATGGGGAGCTGAAAAAGTCCTTGACTAGTGTAAGCACTACTTAGCAACAACTAAAACATCTCCACAACTAAAACATCTTCACATTATCACCACTGTTTCCAGCACAAATCCAAAACACAGCCCCATACTAGCTACTACAAAGAAAATTAACTCTATCACAGCTGAAACCAGGACAACGGAGCAGAAAACTGCCTTGTACAGGGAATTTCTTTCAGTCCCAGAAGCATGACAAGCAGTGAGGAATAAATAGATTTATCACAGAATCATAGAATCAGAGAACAGCTTGGGTTGGAAGGGACCTTTAGAGGTCATCTAGTCCAACCCCCCTGCAGTGAGCAGGGACATCTTCAACTGGACCAGGCTGCTCAGGGCCCTGACCAACCTGACCTTGAATGTTTCCAGGGATGGGACATCTACCACCTCTCTGGGCAACCTGTGCCAGGGTTTCACCACCCTCATTGGAAAAAATGTCTTACTTATATCTAGTCTAAACCTACCCTCTTTCACTTTAAAACCAGTTCCCCTTGTCCTAACGCAAGCAGTCCCATCTTTCTTACAAGTCCCCTTTAAGTATTGAAAGGCCACAATAAGGTCTCCCTGGAGCCTTCTCATTTATGTAATGATTTTCAAAGACTGCAGGGCATTTTTCATTTCAGCCCTAGACTCAGCCTTTAATACTCCATGTGCATGGCACAGACTCCTTTTTCTGCCTCACCTGCAAGGAGAGAGCTAAGGTTGAGATGGTGACTGCATGGGGGTAACCATGAGATCCTGTGGAATTTAAGCAGTAATTTCTTGAATTAATAGAAATGACTGATATGATCTTAGGGAAAGCAGTAGGTCTGTTTATTTAGTAATACATCTTTTTTTTTGAATCTAGGATACCAGAGTATTAGTGAATATTCTAGTATTTTAGGTTAGGGAAAAAAATCTAAATAGCTAATAAATTTCTGAGCAATAAGCTGTGTTTGGAATTGTTCGGCACAGAGTGTCAATAAGTTTCAGCACTTCCCTTTTGCTACTTTTCTGCTGCAGACTAGAAAGCTGACTATGGCTTAGCATTTCTTACAAGAATATTTCATATTCATGTGTCATAGTTGCTTCCTAGCAAAGTAACAAAGTAAAGTTAGGGTGAAATCCTGGAAACTGTGGAAAGGAAAGGCTAAGTGGTTAACAAAGGAAGGCAGCAAAGCTGTTAGGTGATTCTGATATGCTTCCTAAGCTTTGAACAAGAAGTTCTGTCAAGGCTAGGAGTTGACATCAGCTGTACTCTTCCTATTTCTTCTTGTCTAGGCCTTTTGGGATCTGTTTAAACTCAGAATTTAGGTCCCACAACACTGATCTTCTCTGTTGGAGAAGATTGCTAGTGACATTTGAAGCAATGACTTTTCCCTCCCTTGTGAAGAACATCAGCCTTTAGCATGGCTAAAATAACAAGGGATCTTTCAGCTCAGTGGCTAAACTGAGGAATTGAAGGGGAAACTGTGGTCCATTGGCTTAAACTAAAATAGAAATTTAGGAGATATTTCAGAAAGTAAAAACAATATTGTGAGGCAAACTGTAATATTCAACTTTCTCCCCTCCCAAATGTCATGTTTCAGCTTCAGATTAATGAAACCTTTTAATAATTGTTTTTCAGCTTGAAACAATTTTAAAAATAAAGTTACCATTTTAAAATCAATACATGGAAATGTTGCCTTTCATTTTTTCCCTTATTTTTTCTGCCTGACATTCGTTTATAAGCTCAGTTAAATTTCATTTATGTCCACTAAATACCATTTTTCAGTGAATATACTACTGTCAGTAACATTTTGCCCAGTGCTGACTGTGATTCTATGCTTCCATAGAACATTGCTACACATGACTCAGTTCCTGCTTGGACTGTAACTCAATTTCAGAGCTCACCATCATCTATAACTCCAAAGAGCAATTTCAGCTGAAATCCTAAATTGAATTACAGATTTGTATTGCATTGCTCACTATTTATTAATAATATTGTGCCTACAACATATCCTGTTCTTCATTACCACAGAGAGAACAGTACTGGTTCCTCTGTGTGATCCAGAGCTATTTATTTCTCCAAATGTTAGATCCCCGCATGTGGAGAGTGTACAGACATCTGCATTCTTTTGTAATAAGTACTTTTATCTAGCCAGTAGTGCAGAAAAAATTTCTCAGGACTATAAAATCACTTGGATGTATCCATATACTTAATATGTTGTAGGAAAATATCACTATATTCATTCTTCTAGTTTCAAAGAAATACTAAGTATTATGGGATAAAGTCCCTGGGAGCTTTGAAATCCCATACCGATGACACCCTTAAGTGTTAGGCATACAACTTTCTGTCAGAAATGCCAGTCCTAAGCCTCCAACAGAGGCGAGCAATCCAAGGCATGATGCTGACAGAACATGAGATTTGGAACAGGAAGGGATACTGGGAAAACAAAAGCACAGCTTGAACAAATCACACTTTCCTCCAAACAGACAGGAACCCAGGTCCCCAGGGCTGACTGTTTCTATCATCTTCTGGGAGGACATACCTAGAGTATGGATTTTTTCCTGCAGCCTAACATAAGGTTTTCAGTAAACAGCAAATTCTCTACTGATAATTTCTTGGAACCACAGGGATGAGTCCTTTGGGTTCAAATGGATGACACCAGAGGACTGAATGACAACTGCTTACAAAGCCAGTATTGTTTGCAGCAATGGGAGTGATAGAGAATTGGAGTGACCTTCTTGTTTACATGTGGTCTGAGGAGAAGAGGTCACTGCACTGCGTCAAACAAAACATCTCTGTGCTGCTGCAGTTTCCCAGGCACGGGCATGTGCTGCACTTATCGACCCCAACCACTAAAGAAGCAAAGAGTCTTTGGAGCCAGCTTGGGCATTCAGGTTTAGGCAGAAGTTGAAGGAAAGCCTGTTATGTCTTTGGCACAGTCCCATCTTCGTATCTTGCAGTTTGGTACTATCTTCCTTGCAAGGGAGATACCATCCAATAGGTCCTGAGGAAGGTCTACAATTTTGTCATCAGATGGCCACCTTGCCAGCAAAATGGGCTTCTTCAAGGAAGCCAGGCAATAAGTCACAATACTAGGAGACTCAATTATCCCATCTGGATGCCTGGGGCAGGCAGTATTTCCTCACTGCAGCACATTACATTAATAAATCAACACTAATGTACCGTTAATTTATTAATTTAAGAATAAAAAATAATCAGCAGTTTCCATTCAGAAAGGCTCCCATCTACCCAGCAATAAGGTTGCTTTCCCCTCCAGCCTCCCTTCAGCCCATCCCAGAGCAACTAATGGGGCCATCCGTGCCAGCATGACCCACCTCCCCTTCCCCCCTGAGCTACATGCTGTGCTGACCTGTGTTTTGGCAAACCCACCCTCTGCTCTGGAAAGAAGTGCTGTCTGGGCTGCACCAACGCCAGCTCCAGTGCCTCAGGCAGGCTCTTTCCCTGCCCCACCCCAGCCCCAGCTCAACAGCCTGCACCACCCAGGGGTGCCTCCGTGCACTGCTGGGAAAACCATAGGGAACCAGGAACTGCTGGGAAAACCATAGGGAACCAGCCCCCTCAAAAAACATCCCTAATCATGGGGAGATAGGAAAAAGATCTCCCACTTTGCTCAACTAAGATATTTGCTGTTCTCTTCTTCCGCTTCCTGACAGAGGCAATGTTTTTTTAATACCTCAGTTCGAATGCTTAAATATATTTTATCCAAAATTTACTCCAAACTGTTGCAAAATAGAAATTCAAATGAAGTCAGACCCATCCAATCTTTTCTTCTCCCCAGAAGTCACAGTTATGAGATACCTCTTAAGCGGAGCCTTTGCTTGCCTGTGGCTGGCCACTCACTGCCTGGGGATCCTGTGGTCAGCATCTGGGTTTCAGGCCACATCTGCATTGGGAGAATTAAGCAACACTATACCAAGTCAGCTTTCTCCAGAATGGGAGCCTTCAGGGGTTAAAAATGATTTATGTGCATTGGCATCATACCTGGAATACATTTTTGTTAGTTTTCCCAGGTGTCAGGAACAGAGCTAGTAGTTGGAGTCAGCCGTTCCTGTGTACATCTGGGTGTGAGCTGAGCAGAGAGCTAACATACCTACACCCCACCATGCTGCCAGTTAGCACAGCTCGCTGCATCCGAGGACACAGATCAGTGCTGCAGGGAGTGACGGCAAGGTGGCATTAGCGCAGTCCCTGGAGACTCTCTGCACACAGGTTTTCCTGCAGCACAGGAGGTGGAAAAAGGCTGGCACACAGGCAGCAGAAGGCCTGCACCAGTCCTGTGCATTTTTTGCACTGCCCCTGTTACCTTTTCCTTGCTGAGCATTTATCTTGATTTTTGTGCAATAATATCATGTTAATTAAACTGTGAATGAATAGAAAGGCCCTAAGTCAATATTTGCATTAGGAAAAGACTGGTTAGAACAGCTTAGGAATTGATTCCGCTTTATTAAAGCACCTGTTCACCCAGGGAACATTTTAGCAGCAATCAATATGTAATTAAATCTTTATTGATGTTTTACAATTATTTTGTTTCCCAGCAATTATGGTGATAGAATCAGCTTCCCTTGGTTGTTCCTCCTTCCCAGCTTTACTGGTCTCCTGTAAGCCTATCGGCAATTCACCTTACATCTCCCAAGCTGTTATTAATAAATTGGGACCACAATCACACTGAAACAGCTCTAAACCTAACCCACTGTACTAAGCCGGGCCAACAGGGAAGCCAGCCTCTGCACTGAATAGTCTGATAATAATTACAACAGGAGCTCCGAGATGATATAAGCATAAAAGTTTCAGTGAAGTAAAATATCTTTGAAGAGCTGAGTTTTCATTAGGCTTTTCTAGTCAGAATTTAAGTCCCTCAAAGCCAGCATCATTTCTCACGTGCTGTCTGTCCAAGTGCAGGACATGCAGATGTCATGGGTACAACCGTATAAATCACTGGCGCTCCTTGCTTAGGCAGTTACAAATTCCCATTTGCCTTTTCCTGAATAATACCAGAAAAAAAAAAAAAAAAGGAGGAATGGCTCATATTTTCACTAAAGCCTCACCACAGAGATCTGGCCAGAGGAGAGCATTTCTGCAGAGCCCCTTAGCCGCACCAGAGCTAAGGGGCTTGCAGGTGAGTCCCTAAACTGGGGTCACGAAGGGGACACCTGCCAGCAAATGCACCCCTTCATTACAGATTTTAAAAACAGCTGGGAGGGTCAGCATGCGTTGTTTAAAGGGGAGCAAATCGCCCCACGCCATGCCTGTCCCGCAGCCCTCCCGCCGGAGCCCTGGCCTGTCATCGAGGCGTCTGGGCGCTGCTCGGGGGGGGCGAGGGGCGCCGGGTGCCCGGGTGCTGGGCCGGGGGGGCGCCCGTGGGTCCGTGGGCTCCCCGCGCCGTCCCGGCTGCACGCAGGCTGTCACCCACAAGATGGTGGTGTAAGCACGGCTTTCCCCGCAGCAGGCAGCCCAGCCCCAGCCCTAGCGTGCCTCGCCCTAGAAATCAGCGTCCGAACCTGCTCTTAAGCAAAACCAGGGGAAGGCTGAGCATCATTGTCAATGAGAACAAGCATCTCTCCGAAAAATCAAGTGAGTCCTCTGGCCAGCAGAAGGCACGTGTGACTTCTGGTCCTTTGATGCCTGGAGCTAGCCCGCATCCCCCAAAAACTGAGTGAAGAACTTCGCCTTGATGCTCAGTCTAGAGCTGTGTCTCAACTCATTTTAGTCCAGGTGAGAAACTGGGATATCACTGAAAACACAATCACTTAAAGGATCAGAAATTGAAATCTCCTCCTCTTTATGTTCACCTGAGGGATGCAGATACCCTGACCCCAGCTCTGGGTCCTGGACTCCCTGAGACTTTTTTGAGTTCACCACTCTCACTGCACCAGGTTCCTGTTCATTTTAGCAGTGCAAAGAAGGAACCACCCCTCTTCAGAAAATTCAGAAAAGCTACTTCTCTAAACACCGTGGCTTTTGGTAATTACACATTTAAATGAGTTGCTTTAAGTGTGGAGAGTCATTGGTCAAAGCAGCCCTGCCCTGAGGGTGTGTGGGGAGGGCAATTTCCAAGGGAGTCCACTGACCTCTGTGAAGTTACTGTAAACTAGGAGCAGAAACAGGTCTGCTCCCAAGAGCAGGAGATCCTATATTCACCAAAAACAAGTCACCTGCCCCAGTTTTGATTTCCCCACAGTCTGACATTGATGTCACTCCCTGAACTTTCCCGTCTCCCGCTGCGGACACTCACACAAGCAAGAAGGAAATCAGGCACACAGCTTTCAACTTTCACATGCTTACAGCCAGTTCCGCTCTGCCCTTCCCTGCTCCTTGGGGAGCCCCTCCTGAAGTTATGCAACTAAGGCTGCTAAACCAGCCCCCCTAGGACTGAATTCTCCATTCTGACCCATGCCCTAAAGCCCCATTAATATCTGGGACTCCTTCCAGACCCACCCTGCTAGCATCAAATAGTCAGTGCTGTAACAGCCTGCCTGTAACAGCTCAAGCTTTGTAGGGTTTTTCAGACTTGTGAAACACCTACAGAGGGCTCAATGACACACAAAAAAGCCTTTAATTCCATGTCTAAGTGCCACCCTTCAGAGTGTGTTAAAAGAGAAGGGAAATTGCACAGAACGAAATGGAAACAAAAAAGAAACATTCCCACCTGATTTGAAAAAGTATTAGGAAAGTGTATAGCTTTTAATGTGTAATGAACATCCATGTCCTTCAGAGAGCTTTGGAAATCTTGAGCGTTAATTTGATCTTCTTCTCCCCACTTGGATCACTAGAAAGATTTTCTACATGTACATCTTCAGACCCTTTTTTACTGCTAATTTTCCCTCTGTATCCATATCAGCGTCTTCCTCCTAGATTTCGTCAGTCACTGCCACAGAGATTCAGCAAGGCTGTCTTGTAATCACCACTGGTGTCATCCTGACAGGAGAAAAAATTTAAAAAAAATTTTAAAAGAAAAAAAAAAAGGTGAGCATGGAAGTTCCTCTGCATGCTCTGAGTGCTGACTTTGCCAGTCCATGGAATATGCCCAGACAGGAAAAGGACTTTGGAAAGAGGAAGCCAGACTTCAGCAGAGTTACTGCCAGCTGACACACCATCAAAAGCAAATGGAGAAATGAGGCTTGTAGCTGCCACCTGAAATAACATGTATCAAGTCCAGCTCTTTTCTTTGGAATGCAGGTGAGCAATTGATCATGGCTACCTCCCACAGAGCAGCACAAAGTCAGCACAAATGAGAGCAGCCAACCCTGTTGTGTTCAGATTTTATGTCCCTGGGTATCTGTGTAGCATTCTCTCCCCTACAGGAGGGAAAGGGCAGTAGAGTTAGCCCTGACACATGACTTTTTTTTAAAAAAAGCCACAAATATGGTCATTTTTATCTAAAGAAGCTCTACAGAGAGTATCACTAGATTAAAAATTTGCTTCCTTTGAATGTTTTGTGATGACAGGTGTAAAAGACAGTTCCACTTCTCAGAAGGAATGAATATTCCATACAGACCCTTGAAGACCGATCATTAATCAACATGACAGACACTGACAGTGTCAATTAGAAGACAGGGCCTTCATTACAGAACCAGACTTCCCATGGGGACTGCTAAGGATAGGGCTTCTGTGCCATTTGCACTGTGGGAGAGGAATATCCCAGAGTCCTTACAACAAATGGTAAATCCCAGCATTTCAGCCCTAACAGGGGAGGGTCATTAACTCACAGCTGAGACTCAAACTTCAAAAGCTGCAATAAGCTTTGACAAGGTTCAGTTTCCAAACCTATCTCACCGTAGTATAGACCAGGCCTTCATCTGGGATGTCAGTTAAAACCAAACCAAAACAAAAAGCCCCACCACTAAACAAAACCACCAACAAAACCAAACCAAAACAAAACTAAAACCCAATGCTGTTCTGACTTATATGGCACAGGCTCGAGGTAGTTAAGGATAGCAGAGAGAGAGAGAGGAGAAAATAGCACAGCAGTGTGGGAAAGGTGTAACAGGGAGGATCAAATGAATCTAGATTCACCTAGGAGATCATAAAGTGCACAGACACAGAGTCTGGTCCATGAAAAACCTGGAGCAGTCGCTCCTCAAGTTTGGCTTTGCCCAAGTCACTTACAGAACATAAAATCTGACTTACTGTTCAGGCATATATGTCTCTCAAGGAGCTGATTATTAATAGGCCTAATGAAGGAGAGCTATGATCTTAGCAGAAATTACATTTTTACTGAAAACAACCATGGAAGCATCCCACAGTGCTGGACAGGTTAGGAATGTGATGGCTAAGAACCATCATATGAAGATGATGCTTACCAGAATCATACTGGAGAGAGACTTCCCTGCAATATTCTTGAATTCAGCCTTTATAAGATTTAAGTCAACTTCACTTCGAGAAACGATCACCCTTATAAGGGTCCCATCATGGGTTCCAGCCCCCTGAAATAACAGATATATCAGTCTTTGACGTTACTGGGTATTCAAGGGATAAGCTGTTGTAAACTGGTCCAGGACTGGAAGAGTCAGCTTTCAAACATTGCTTGGCATGTGTCCTATGGCTTATCTGCTTCTTTTTCTGGAGGGCCAACTCCCACCCCACTCCCAGGAGCCACTGTCAATACCACAAGCCTGCCATGGAAGTGTGCTATAAGTCCTTGCACATGTCAAATGCAAAAGCAAACATGCTACAGAGTTGGAAGTGGGCACTGAATACATACTGACCTTCTGCAGCACCACCCATGCAACACTTGGCTTCAACCAATGTTGTTTAATCACTCACAGGAAAATTAAGATCGCATCAATAACAAAAATAATCACTCCCCACTTTCCATAAAGTTGAGAGAGCTGACATCTTTTACATATCAGTTAAGAGCTACAAGGGCACAATCTGCAAATGCCTTATGTGTCCTTATTTAGAATTATTTTATTTTATACTGCCACTGAGAAAATTGCTCCCTAAAAAGAAAATATTGTGGTTGGGTCCAATAAGATAACATTATGGGCAAAAATCCAGCAGGATCAACCTCCTAGAAAAGCTTCTTCCAGAAGTTTTGTCCATGTTCCAGAAGGTGGGACTGGGCTCCTTGGAGACTCCTGTCAAAAAAGCCAGGCTCCCTTGGTATCCGAAACTTAAAGGGTACTTTTCTACCCAAGGTGCTTGAAGGGATTCTGCTATTACTTGCAACAATAGCACCAAACTTGCTGGATTTCACCAAAACCTTGGCTCTTCTAATTTGAATTGGTGGAAGCCAGGTTGCAAGTTAAGTCCAGTATGAAAAGAAGTATGTTAGAATGAAGAGTCTTACCTTTAAAGCGTGGTACAGCCTCTCTGCAAAGTAGCAATGGACATTCCTGGTGCATTTCACTAGGCATACAAAAAGGCTCAGTAAGAATCAATTAATTCCAGTCCAGGGCAGCAGGTAACAGAAATTCAACATGCTTTCCATTAATTCAGTATGCCCTGATGATCTGAGTTTATCTTACCTAAGAAATACCTTTTACTTCCTACCAGATACCTTTATAAAGTAGATCCATCCCTGTAGTCAGCTGCTACAGGAGAAAAGGCAGAAGACTGAGGCAAAAGAATGAGAAACATAGCCACTCTTACCAATAGCCAGCATGGCATCCTCAAGTGAACCATGAGTTTCACTCTTGATAGAGTCTTCTATGCTCTTACCAGCCAGTTTCTGGTATTCCTCAAACACTGTTTGAAACAAAGAACAATTTTTTTTACACAGCAACTGCTCAGGCATTTCGTCTCCAATATTAACAGGTATTGCTTGTGTGGCGATATGAAAACACAGATGCTGCTAAAGCAATGGCCACATTTGCACCATCTTCAGGAGGCTTCAGTCAAATCCAGAAATCAACTACAAAAATGGATGGCAACATTCACAAAAACCCAACCCATCCACAGGTCTTAATTCCCTGCCTTCATTTGAAAATGCAAGTTCAGTCACCTCATATTAATTTGGAAATCTGACCCTTCATCACTGTCTTCAACCACAGAAATGAAGCAGACAACAAAAGGTTAAGCACAACTCTATCATTTGGTCTTGTGTTTGTTGAAGTCACTAGCTTCAGAAGCCAAAATAAAATAAAATTAAATATAGGACTATGCCACTCATGGCCCTTGAACTTTTAAATTATGACAACAGTTTGGGAAAAGTTATTATTTAACCAAAATTTTTAAAAGACAAATCAGAAAAGATGAGCAAAACACAGGTGCAGGTTCCAAGATATTTGACCTTCCACATCAATAAAAGCTGAGCAACAGAGTTGCTGTTCATCTTATACACTCTGGATACTCCAGCGTTCAGAATTGCAGATCTCAGTTTTGGTTCCTAGTTTTCAGACTAACAAAGGAAAACTGCTGTGTAATGCAATGGACATCTTAATGAAGTTTGCTCAGCATTCAAGATTAGATACCTAAACATTAACACTCAGATACTTCAGGGAAAGGCAATACCACAGAATGGACAGATGGTTACAACCTTCTTAACTCAGGCCTACTCTCCATATTAAAAAAAAAAAAAAAAAGAAAAATCAGCTGCAACAATTGGACTCAGGTTTTAAAGTTAAACAGTTACAGGCTACCGTAGCACAGAGGAAACTACTTGTCTGGTGATACAGTACATCCCAAAGACTGGTTGCATCCTGACAACAACTAGTTGAAATTCAGTTCTTAAAGGCAGACACAGCCAAAGACTAGAGACCACTATTTTTTTGTTGTTTTCTAAGTGATGCTGGGAGATTAAATTTGAAACACAAGGGGGAGCTGGCCTCCAGGGCCTAGAAAATAGCCTCAGAAGACCTCAGCATGAAAAAGCTCAAGCATACCTAATTTATCACCAGCTAAATTTATCAGTTTAGGTCCAGATTATTTATACAGTACTTGATATGCTTAGATTCAGCCAACATAATAAAATCTGTTAGTCAGAGCCTTGGACTGCCTCAAAAGTCTTGAGGTGACAAGGCCAGGTGTCCTGGTTTCAGCTG
>VZTV01052698.1:0-14803 GCA_013400875.1 Anhinga rufa
GCATCCAGCCGCTTTGTAAGCTACTTTTCAACCTGGGCAGAACTCGCCAATTCCTTTTAAAAGGCACCAAACCAATTTCTTTAGCTGAGACGGATAATAGAAGATTTCCATTTCCTGGCACACGCAGCTAGCCTTTAATCACTGATCTGGGACATGAACGCTCAGGCTGACACATGCAATTCGCAGTTCCTGGAAATGCCACGTAGGTTTTGTAGCAAAGGGGTGAAATTGGGCAGAAGGTTGATTCCAGCATGGGCAACGCTCCTTTGCTGGGGATCTCTTGAGTACCTGCTGTCACCAAACATCTCAGCTCTCCAGATGTGCCCTTTCAAACAGCTCTCTCTCAGAAAAGCATCAATAAAGCAAACACTTATAATTGTTTTTAATAAGGAAAGACCATAAAAAGGCGCTTTCTTGCTGTGTATGATACATTTTGATTTTTAATATTTAGAGAGAAATATGTCACCATCTATCTATATTGCTGCTGGTGTTCTGCTGTTTCATCACCAGAAATAAATAAGTAGTTAGCTCAAGAGAAAGGATGAGGTTTTAATTATACAGTATACTACATAGAAAGTATACAAGAAATAGCTTGCAAAAATACAGAATTTGTTAATACACATCAGGAAAATTAACAAAAGATTAGGTCTTTGGTAAGTATCATCATTTGGTAAGCCTAGATGTATTAGGCTATATTTCTGCCACATAATCCTACTAAATTAAATTGATTTACATCACTAGATAAATCTGGACTCTATAAAGTAGTTATTTTTAACTTCTGAAATAAATTTATTCCCTTTTAGAATTTGGTTGGTTCTCTACATTTTATTACAGATATTTGCTTTGCTGCAAATAGCATTTGGTGGTAAGGCTTATTAGTAGGATTCTGTTTGCAAATAAATCCCAGTGTTACTGAAGCCCCGGAGGAAGGTATTTTGAATATTTGAGAAGCAGGATATTTGGATCATTGAGAGACAAGGACTTCTATCTGCTCTTTCCTTCAATTAAGTATATGATCAGGTAATATGATGCTGAGGGATAGGGCTGCTCTCTGTGTAATCAGAAGGTAGAGTACTGGGTTTACTTTACAAATAAAAAGACCACAGTATGCTTGCTTGGTCATTCATCAGCCGTGTACCATTAGACTATTTCCAGTCATCAGCCTGCTCATTTTAAATTAGACATGGGTCCATCCTAGAAATACTTTTGCTAGAAATTCCAGTTTGAATTTTGGAATGAATAGCAGCCCCACTATTTCCAGGGTCCATGTCAATTGATCCAGATGTTAGTATAGCAAGTTGTCCAAGATTAATGCCAGCAGACTGAGAAGTCACAAGAGCATCCCTTCATGTGCCTCACAAACTCTTTCTGAACAACTCCTTTCTTTTCAACCATACCCAAAAGCCAAGCATCACTCGAGGGCCTCATAGTGAAGAGAAGTGCAAGTGACAAAGAACAGTTGTTTTTCGTGCTCGATGGCATTTCAGTCTATAGAAGTTGTATAGAACTAAACCAGACAGATGTTAGCTGTTCTAGCAAGAACTATGAGGAGGATTTACAAGAAGCTTAAGCCTGAAGTACAGATGTCAGAGATGCTCAGATCATGTTTGGGGTCAGGGCCTGCTTCATTCTAAAGAGGTCACATAAATCACATTGATACACACAGAAACTCAAAAAGTTTTTGCTACCTGCCCAGTAAACTCATCTGCAATGATGTATATTTAACATCACCAGAAAGTCTCTATATTTATTCCATGAGAGACTCCAAAGGTGATCTGAACTTTGTACCAAAACCCTCTTTAAAAGTGTTTCTGATTAGACAGTAATTTACACATTGACATGACAGAAACCTTGACCAAGTACAGTTGATCAAATTTTGATGCAGAAACAAGGCATGGGATTTTAAATGACATCATATTGTCTTTTAGGACAGTTAGAGATACTGGCTTCCAAGCAGTGAGTATATTAAATGTGGTTTTGCTGCTCCCAGTGGAATAAAAAGCAAGAAGCAATATTTTAAAAACTAGTGCTACGCTTTAAAAATTGTTTGGTATTCTCCTTATACTATTATACCTTGGTTTTATTACAGATCTAGCACTGTCTGAAACCAGGACACTACAGGTTCTCCCTGGACAGCCACTTTCAGCCTTTACAAAGTACTTTACAAAAGTATTCAAATAAGATTAAACTGATCTTTTATAATATAGGACCTTTTCCTTAAAAAGTAAAGCAATGCTTCATCTATACACACTTTGGCTTTAGATTAACAGCTCCTTTGGACTACATTATTCACTTAAATCCCAGACTAGGACTAGGTACAAATCCCAAACAGTTTAATAGTACTGCTGATTTAGGTCTTCATTGAAACATATTTTATTTTGCTTTAGTTCATTTGAATTAGGGAACAAGTAATCTCTTCTAAACACAAGGGAAGACATTTTCAATTTTAGTATCTATTTGTAAAAGCAGTAACATCTACCACTGCAGAGAAATAAGTCAGGGTGTTTACAGTGGAGTAGCTGCTGTGTGTTCCTCCTGGTTTTCCACCCCTGAGGCTCAAGCCTAGAGTGAATTTTTTCCTTCTTGTCTGTGAAATATGAAGCTCTTCACCCACTCTGCTCCTGGTACTACTTGAATTACTTCAGACCCTCCAATGTAATTAGCCCACAGGAGCTGAAACAAAAAGGCAAACAAAATGAGTTTTCTCTCCTCTGCCTTCTTGGGATCAAGCCCAGGATTTAATGAATTACAAATTTAAAATTAAATTTAAAATTAAATTTAATGAATTACCTGATCTTGTAAGATGTGGTCTGCATACAGAAGTAGCCATCAGTCTTCATTGACCCTTCTCCCTTCTGAAAAATGACAGAGCAAAAGTCGTTTTCCAGCCACCCAAGGCTTATGGAAAAGGGGGTGCTTATTCAAGCTTTTATTCCAGCATGAGTTCTTATGCTGTAAAATTTAGTTTCATTCCAAAATTCATTATCCTCTTATTCTTCATTCAAGTAATAAGATGGAGACCATGATACTAAATAGCACTGAGCTGACTTCTGCAATGTTTCTGAAAAAAAAAAACTGACGAGTAGAGCTGAAGCTTTCTAGAGATCAGATGATTTTTCCCCATCACCACTGACTATAACAAAATGTAGAACTTGGCCAAGACAGTGCATTGCAAGCAGAGCATTGCAAGCTCTGCTGTTTCCATTAACCACAGCACAGGGTCTTTGCAGAAAGGACTGTGCTCTGGTTTGTTTGACTTTCTTATTCTGGGCCCCCTGAAAAATCAGAGATCATAGCTTAAAACCTGTTAAAATATATCTTGGTTTCAGAGCTGAGAAGCTGGTAATCCACAACTCAGGATCTGAAAACACACTTACTAGCAGAAAGGAGGGATCCATAAAGATGACAGATAAATGATGAAAGGTTTTTTTTTATTTATTTATATGGGTCAGATCAGTTCACAGTCTCTCAAACTGCAATGCTCTCACCTCCGTGGGTAGGTCAGTGTTCTTTGCTTCTTTCCCCCCTTACAGTAAGACTCTAGTACTTTCTTAAGACTGTTACAGAGCATTAAAAAGATGACTTTTCACAGAAGCCCGTTATACGAACACACAGCAAAACAGTCACAACACACACTGACACACAACTATCTAGTGCCCTACACTATGTTCTTGATGAGGGAACTCCTTCCAAGTTGTTGTATTGCAGTAACTGGATTTGTTGTTCAGGCAGACAGAGATATGTTTTTCACTTTAGCACTAAGTTTGTGTAACACGTGTCTCATGGCAAGAGAGACTAATTTAAGGGTAGGACTAAAACAAAAGAAAAAACCCCAAAGACTAGACACCAGGGAGAGGTCTTTCCCTCTGAGGCTGGGAGGGGTGGTTGCACTTTCACAAAGCAGCCTTTAGAGTTATTCCTCAGCAGATCATTTGGTAAACCCTTCCACTTCTATTGTAATGCTCAAGAGCCCAAATCCAAAATGTTCCTGGACTTTCTTAATGGTCATGTACTTTTGCTAACTAGGAAATCATTTTGCATCATGCCATGCAAAAGAGTGACCTTATCTCTGCCATCATGGGTCTACACTGTCAAATGGATGTTGGCAGTAGAGATGTCCTGTGGATCCTGAAGTGTCTCCTGCAGAACCTACAACCTGGCAGGGGTTACTTCTCAGGGTAGGGTACTCACCCACATCTGGGGTGGCAGGGGTGTGGGACAGGGCAGGATTGCACAGAGCTGCGACACCCACACCTCCCACTGCAGGGGTGTGCAGGCAGGGGGTCTTGCATGCCCAGACGAGGAATGGGGGTGTGTTACCCCCGCAGCCTGGGAGGGGGATGTGTGTGTGCACACAAGTCTGTGTGTGTGTGGCACACATTGGGATCAGTTACAGAAGGGGGTTTAGAAATTTGTAGTTGCATGTTACCACTTGCAGCTGGTATTGTGGTTATCTGTTGTGTGGCTGATATCGATCCTGAATGTGTTGTTCAATGATTGCCAGTTCATTACATATCATTAATAAATCAATGCACCACTTCAACCCTGATTTGGCTTAAGTTGTGTGAACAGATTGGGATTTGCTACAGTGTTTAGTCAGTGAGAGGAACAATGAGCTGAATTTTGTCAAATCTTCCTCAATTTGTCTGCATAACCTGGCTGATAAACACTGAGAAATAAGAGTTTCTAATGCATTCATGGGATCATGAGGAAAAGCACCACCTTTTTCCTCTTGTCTTAATCCTCCCTACATGTGCCATCGTAGCACACACCCCTGAAGGCAGCATTGCAGGGTTTCACTGCATTAATATGATTGATCCCCTGCATGGCCAGAATGTGAATACTTTGGTCTGGGAGCAGTTGGCCAATTATTGTGACAGCAATTAACTCATTGTTCTGCCAAAGTCACCAAAGATGATGTCTGGGCTACCTTCTTTAATCTTACTTGATTTCTCCATTTTGTGTTGTTTTTCACTTCTTTCCCCTCCAGTGAAGCAAGGTAGAGTGCAATAGTCGGTGTGCTGCCGCAGAGCTGCGGGTATGCCACGCAGCACTCTGTGTGCACCAGCAGAAGTGCTGCTCATAGAGCTACAGCTATTTGTTGCAACAGTGAGTTTCAATACCATCTCTATTGAGCTGTGCCAGCAGGAGGGATGTAGAGGAAGTTCTCACTGTACTATCAGCATCCAACACTGAATGTAAGTTACCTGCAGTCATTCTGCCCAGAAAAGGGGCCATTTTCATCATATGCATATTTATGCTCAGCAGTAACCACCTTACAGAGAAATGGGAAGCAGTTCAACTTTGATGGCTGGTTTTAAGTTTTCCCACTCTACCCCATGAAAATACAGTTGGCAGGGTACATTCTCAGAGAGCACATTAGCACTGAATTCATTCAAACCTCCCCGCGTGGGCAGGAAAAGGACTGGAGCTATTCTTACATTATTCATGGCAAACTTTGGCAAGTCTCTCACTGTCAGCATTCACAGCTTCTGCTCTCCAGTATCTCCATTGTCCCACACGTCTCCCATGTTCAGGCTCAACATCCAACAGTAATAAAAATGTTAGAGGCTTCCGGTGCCATTATGCAAAGGCAGGGAGGAAAGCACTAAAGCAGCCTGCAGGTCAAAAGGATGAGGAAGGCATCTCCGCCATCTCTTTCTTTTGCTGGTGATGCTGCACGTCTTTTTTCCAGAACACAGCTTGTCATTTTGGGAGGACTGGATATATTCAAACTCTTTCTCCACTTCTTTCGCTTTCTTTTGTGCCATTAAGCAGTTTCCCTTGAACTTCTCTTGGCTGGGCTGGATCATGCAAGGAAAAGACAAGGGGCAGGGTAAGGAATGGCACTACGCAGACCTGGCACGAGCAAACGAAGTTGTGTGAATGACCATTTCAAAACTCTTCCATAGGATCCTCATTTTGTCAACTCATTGTTATCCCAGATCATCTTCCAATCACCTCCATCATGTATAATTCATAGTTCTTACTCTTTCTTTTGACATATGCATGATACCTGGAAACTCCTCAGCTATGGAGACATAATAATATATCAATCCACCACCAGTAACCAGCTGAAGCTGGAAGTTATTAAAAAATATATTTATTTAGTAAAATCCTTTGTGGGCTCACGTGTGGCATTTCTGGAACCAGCTGGATTCCTTTGAGAATAAGGTGCAGATTGACTTTTGTAGAAAGGACATGTTTGTAGGCATCTGGAGGCTTCAGTTTCAGGTGGGACATTGCCCCCCTCTAGGAGAAAAAGCGTTTCCTTCACTGCCTTCTGCTTCCCCCCTGATGACTCTGATGCTGCGTCTGTCTTCAGGGGAGCTTTGTGAGGGCAATCTTCTCACTTTTCCTTTAATATCTCCTAGTCTGGAGCGATGGAGAAATACCAACACAAAATTATATGGTTAACATTTCCAAAAGCCA
Source organism: Anhinga rufa (assembly GCA_013400875.1). Taxonomy (NCBI): domain Eukaryota; kingdom Metazoa; phylum Chordata; class Aves; order Suliformes; family Anhingidae; genus Anhinga; species Anhinga rufa. Next base: position 6,433 of record VZTV01052698.1, read on the forward strand.
CAAAGTGGCTGTAAAGGACAGGTCCTCAGCATGGTGTTGGACTCCGACATCATTTTTTAGATGGTTTTGAAAATGTTTCCTTTTGTATCACACAGCTTTCCTCCAAAGCACGTGATTGAACTGAACTTCAATGGCTTTATCTGGGTCCCTGTTCACAAGTTTTCCTTGTACCACGCTTGAGATGAAATAAAACTGCTGAGGTTCCTTTAAAGTTGCAAAATGTGCTGTCTGAGATTGTTGCCCTGGGGTTTGGTGTGGAAGACAGACAAATGGAAAATATAATTTTCCTTAAATCCCTGCTGTCCTTTGTCTGAGCATTTGACTCTAATCCTCCTTAGTTGTATGAAGTGTATTATTTGTTTAATGTTCCTTTTGCGCCTCTGAAAATAACAGAATTAAGAGAAACAGGATGGAAATCATGAACTAAACTGACAGCTCCCTTCAATCAGCATAGCACTCAGGCCAGCCACACAGGGGGGCCATGGAGACAGGGACGCTCTAAAGCCATGATGCCGGGAGCCCTTGCCCAGCACCAAGGCCTGTAGCTGCAGCACTGGGGACAACTGCAGCTCTCTGAGACCTGCGCTCCAGCCCAGACCTAATTCAGATTCAAGCCTCATTTCCATGGCCAGGAGACCACCATGAGACCACCATTGCTTATTCTCAGGGAGGACCAAGGGCACAAGGCCAACAGTTCCAAAACAGATGGCTCCAGGACCATCGTTTGTGGAGATAATTTTATTTCACTTACTGCTGACTCTCCTCCAGTTTGTTCAATGGGTGTCTGAGGTCTTAACTGCAATGAAGCTAGTGGCCTGTGAAGGCAACTGAAAGCACATATTGCCATATTCTCTATGGTCACCAGTCTACCAGCAAGTGGAATCCAATTTTATATTTAGTGAGTGTCCCAGAGGAAAAAGCAAGATCTAATAGACTTCTTTCATTCCTAACTGCTCTAACACTGCTCTCCTCCATATCCACTTGAAGAGCAAATTCAATTAAAATGTCTTTGCCAATTTACAAAATGATTAACATGTTAATGATTTTGCAGTTTTACAGAAGGGGAACAAGGAGAGATGAAATAACTTAGCAAATCCACCTGTACTATAGTGATGAAGAGTTATGGAGGGCTGTGGGCACTGGGTTGCAATGAGAAATCCCAGCCCTAGGCCACAGCTGCCTCCAGCTCTCCTCTTGCCTGGGGCAGAACAGTCTCTTCCATCACCAAAACCAAATCAAAGCAGGTTAGGATGGCAAGGAGGCCATGGGGCAAATGTAGATGAGAAGAGATAAAGAGGGGGTAATTCTTATCAGCAGATTGATAAGAAGAGTGAGTACAGTTAAACCCACAGCAGCTCAGTGAACATCTTTCCCTCACACCGAGAAGGACAAAGATTTATTGCACTGAATCCAGTGGAGCTGCGCTTGTTTGAAACCAATATTAGTGAGAACTGGGTTGGGCTGCAATTTCTGCAGGCATTTTGGTGGTCTTACAGGCACAGCAGGACTCCAGCCCATTGCTGCGGGTGATAGTCCAGTGGGGCCAAAGAGTGGGAGACTTTGTTTCAGATTACACCAACTTCAGCAAACTATTAAAAACAAGCAGAAAAAAAGCTCAAAACCAAGGTCTCATTACTGCAGAGCTCCACTAAGTGCTCCGGGGGTGATTGGCTTCTCCTTAGAGGTGGCATGCTGTGGAGCTCCAGCATAGGTGGGTGGCAGGTTCCATCTCCCCCTGCATGACGGCTTTGGTCCTGGCACTCAGGGCAGCAAAGGGCCAAAAGTCATCTCAAGCACACCTCCAGGAGCTACAGTCATGGTGCTTTCGTCAAAACATCAGGGGTTTCTCACATGCTCAAAGTACCCAATGGTTCAGTGAGTAAAGCATTAACTATCCCATGATCTGGAAGAGAAAGATTTATTTTTTTTTATTAACTCCTTGTTAAGTTTCCACATGAACACCAGTGATGGTAGTTGTCTTTCAAGAGGTGAGCTGTCATTTCAAAACCTTTCCCCTCACTAGCAGCCCTTACTATCACCCAGAAAAACATGATAGATTGGGAACGGTGGGAGCATACTGTTCCTTTTTTCTTTTTTCCTGAAAGGAAATACTAAAAGTATTGCCAAACCTGAAATCTAACATTGCGTTTATACTTTATGCAAGGAATATTTAGGAGAGTAGAGCTGGGAACAATGGCAGCTGATTGTCCCCCCAAACTTTGGCAGTGGGAGCAAGTTGAGTGAGGTTCTGCCTGGTATGTTTATGTTGGGGTGCAAGAAAAAAGGAAAAAACAAAAGAAAGGAAGAAAGAAAAGAAAAATTAAATGAAGAAAAGAAAAGAAAAGAAAAGAGAAAAGAAAAGAAAAGAAAAGAAAAGAAAAGAAAAGAAAAGAAAAGAAAAGAAAAGAAAAGAAAAGAAAAGAAAAGAAAAGAAAAGAAAAGAAAAGAAAAGAAAAGAAAAGAAAAGAAAAGAAAAGCTCCTATAAAAAATGACAATATGAAGAGAAAAGATCCCTGCAGTGGATAAGCACTAAAGATGTGCTGATGATTGTGGCAGCAGGACACACATTCTCAAGCCTCTTTTTTGGAATAGCTGTGGGGGGAAACTCTGAGGGCCTTGGCTGAGCTCAGCTGCTTGGGATTTCATTGTGTCTTGGCTTTCCCTAGATTTGTACAAGAGCACATTTGTACAAGCCTTGGTGCTTCACACCAGGGGCTACTTGTGAAAACAGTGGTCAGTTTGGGGAGTACCAAATGTACATTAAACTGATAATTTTCCCTTGCTTAGGACTTTCTATGAAAATGTCCAATATATTTCAGATTGCACAGTTTGCATAAATTAATGGCAGCTGATGGATTAACCCAAAGGCTGGATTCAGCGAACTAAGCAAGACTAAACCATAGCAACACTAAACCATAACTACCCTGTTAGAAGACATTATATTCCAGCAGGTTTAAAAAAATAGCAAGCACCCCCCTCCCGACACCATTTGTAAGCTTTGTAAAATTGCCTAATTAGAGTATACATTACAAGGATTTTTGGCAGCAGCATCGACTTGCTAGCCAGATTAACGTGACAGAGTGCGACAATGGCTTCTCTCTGAAGTTCACTGGACCCCACAGCTAGATCAGGGCTGCAAAGTTTATCTTGGGCAGATGCAGCTTCAGCACCAGTAAAACAGTTCAAAAAAGAGGGGGGTGACTCTGAAGCTGTGGATGCCTGAGGATATTAATGGCAATGCTTGTCTACTCCAGCTTGCAAGCCTTCCTTCCGTGTCTCCAAAAGCTCTGCTTGGCGTAACTACATTTTCCCTGTAAGGCCTGACAAGCTTCAAATGGAGATCTTTCTTTTAGTTGGAGAAATTACTTGGGACATAAAAGATAACTTTTTTTAACCCGCTCAACTGCTGGGATGTTGTTGGAGTCCACAGCTGAGGCTGCCACTAATTACGCTGTAAATATGCATGGAGAGACGCAGCCCTTACCCCAACAAGTACATTCATTCTGCTGGTCAGCAGATCTGTTTCTTTTTGAGAGAAACTGCATTTTGAGCACAAAAGGCCCAAAGCCTGGAGATGCTTGGAGAATTTGGAGCAGGAGGCCTGGATTTCGATTACTCCTTTGCAGAGAGCAAAGCACTCACCTGTTGGGAAGACGGACAGCCCTGGCACACCAGGCCCACCCTGGCTGCCCCACATCAGCCATCTGTCCTTCAGAAACCTCCCGTGACTATGGGATTCTCCTCAAAAGGGCACAGGCAGGAAGGAATAGCTGAAGAGACTGACTCATTAAAAATATGGTAGGAGAGCTGGGCCTTCTCCCCACCAGCAGAACATTCTTCTTCCCCTTTTTAGTCACTTAGTCCTTTAGCTATGAATATTTATGAACAAGAAATAGAAATGCATGCCTGCCTTTGGGATTAATTCTGAACCATGCACCTGCAGAGCATGGTGTAAAGTAGGAAGATAATTGTTGAATGAGTTGGAATTTCCCCTGCACCCTTTCTTCAAGTTGGAAAAACTATGCTATGGGATTTTGAAGAAGCCCCAGTCACCCCAGAGAAATTATGGCAGCCTGGCCATGTTCTCCAGGTGTTTGCTGAAATGTCCAGAAGGCAAGTATCCTCTCCAGGTGTGCTCTGAGGGCCAGTCTGCCTCAGAGACCAGGTCCCTCTGGTGCTGTTTGAATGAGCTGCGGTACATAGGTACGAGACTTGCTGGGTGAAGGCTCAGGGATGGCTTAACCACGGAACAGGAAAACAAGATATGGAACTGCATTTTAAGACAGTGATTGTTTTTTTCTGGCTTGAATTACAAATGACATGTAGATGTTACGTTGGTGGGGAAGATGCTCATTCTTCAAATGCCAGTGAGCTGATGGCACTTCTGTAAAGATTTCCTGAGCTTTCTGAAGGAGTAATGAGGACAGAAAGAAAGAGAAAAGGTGCATTTTAAAAGACTTTTTTTTTTCCAGTAAAACCCATGTAACGAATGCAAGTAAAACACAACTGAAGGAGAAATTTTTCCCTATGAAAAATTTTATATCAAAAGCAAATATAGGTCATTCCACTGGAAGAGGAGAAGAAATGTGTTAGTCATAGAACTCCCTTGTGAAATAATAGGCTTTACTGCTTTCTTGTTTATTCCAGGTAAAATCTTGAATGAAATAAAGAATCTGGAATGAGAATTGACCTAGGCTCAGGCAGACACATTAACCTATGCCTCTTCAGCTTAAAAAATAGATTCTCACATCAGATTTGCCCTCCTGTCCCAGCATAATCTGCTCTTTCCCTGGAAGCCTGTGCTGGCTGACAGACTTCAGGACTACTGGCATAACTCACTCAGCCACAGTTTTTTGCCTGCAGCCCATTCAGTGGCACTTAAGAGTCTGGCATTTGTGTCAAGAGAGATAAAAGATAGTTTGAATGATGTGAATTTACAGGTGCTGCTTGGTCCTGCAATTCATAAGCTGAGCTGAATAATTTTACTGCCTTTTGCTGAGAACAGTGAGAAAAAGGGGATGAGAGGTAATCGTGGTGTCGCCTACTGCAGAAAACTTATGTGGGACTTTACCTTAATTTAAATCACACTGATGTGAAGGATGGTGCTGCCTTGATTTACTGAAGTGGGTGAATGTGGAAAGCCTCTCAGAGCTTCCTATAATGCTCTGGTTCACGTGGATGCTCTCCTTGCGACAGCACGGAGGAACCTTGCCTTTCCCATGACATACCATTCAGTACAAAATCACTCCAAACAAAACCAGCAAAGCTCCCCTCCCAAAACAAATGCCTCTCCCCACGTCGAATGGTATTTCAAAAGGGCAAGGTTGTTAAATAACAAGGACGGACATCCTTCCCTTCCACCTCCTCCAGCACACAGCATGGGTCAAGGCAAAACTTGCAAAGGGAGCTGCTGCCCCCCTGCTGCATTTGCTGCAGGAGCCGGGGGGTGCGGGGTTTCAGCACTGTGAGGTACAGCTAGTCAAGGCCACACACTGAACTCTGCAGATAAAAATAAATATTGAACACTGCTCTTTCAGGCAGCATTATTTACCCTGTGCAGCAAAGGAGACAGGGACTCAGAGGAGAGGTAGTCTGTGGTTGTGGCAGTAACACATGGAAGGTGCTGCAGGTGTGGAAGGGAAGGAGCTGCGGGTCCTGGTATGAACTTCTGGCTTTTCCTTACTTCAGGTGCTTGTCTCATACCCATAAAGTGCACCGAATGTGAAATGTGGTTGGTTCTGAAAAAAAAAGTTATCTCTGGCATGTCTTTGTCACTGCTAAAATAGAGCATAGCACTGCTAAAAGCCCTGATTTCATCACTCTGCCATTTCACATCGACGTGCCACATTTTTTCTTCCCGTGCTGTGCAACTCCACTCTGTCTTCCCAGAGCTTGTGCTGATTTCCAGATCTTCTCCTATTGCACAGACCTCTGACTTAATCTTGTCCCTACCTGCTCAATACTAGTAGCCCTAAAAGACTGGCCAGGGATTTTAAGTGTCTCACTCCTTCATGTGCAAACGTTGCACTGAACTTTTTAAACCATCCCTTTACAAACTCCCCCGGTGGGCTGGGGCATGCCAGGACCTCTTGGGCAAGCTGAAGCAAAGAGCAAAACAACCCAGGGATGGGGAAACCTTCAGTCTACCCTTGACCCCTCCCACTTGCCCTTCTGCTAATATCAGAAGGGAAATGGGCCAAAGCTTGATGCTTTTTAATGTGAATGAGGCACTTTGATATTGCCAGAGAGGGAGCTGATCAGACAAGCTTGGCTATTCTTAATTCTGGCAAACAACAGAGCAGTATGTTATCGGCCCCTGCCTCAGGCGAGGCCAGCTTAGATCAAGCAGGAAACCAAATGTTGATGTTTCAGAGATTTCTTAGCTCTGAGGTACTCCAGCACACTGAAATATTTGTGCCATAGAAATGAGATTCAATGCACTCGCTATTTTCTCACACTGTCTGAACACCCACAAGGGGTTCCCATGAATGCCTGCCTGAAAGCAGGCAGGGGGTTGCTGATGCCATAATTATCTTGAAATGGTTTCATTGCTTTTTTATTGGATTAGCATTAAAAGCCCCAATACCAGCTTTCTGTGGGATGCTTCAGTGTAATTAGACGTTAGATGACATGTAAATATATATGCCAGGGCAGAAGCTAACTCAATCCATCACTTATGAGCAGGCAACAGTGTCACTTTGCCACCTCTGGATTGTGTAGAGTCACCATGCAAGCCCTAAGCTGGAGTCTGGGGTTGCCAGTGAGCACGGGTCTATTTAAGGTCACTTAGGACAAGAGCTGAACAAAGGATTAATACGAGTCTGACAAAAATCATGTTTGAAAATGTATTTATTCTGTCAGATTTCATGAGTGGTAGCTATTGCTCCATTCAAGCTGAATGATAGTGTTCAGCGTGCGCACTTACTCATCCTGACAGCTAACAAGATAAACATGTCAGCATGTGATTTGCCAAATATTTTCCTGTGGAATTCAGGCAGGATTTGCCAATGGAGTTGGCTTTCAAGCAGAGGGACTGAGGCATTTGAGTATACACACATGTGCCATGCACAGCAGCAAAACCCACACCAAGCCTGCAAGGGACTTTTTCCACCATTCTGGTGAAAACTTAGGTGTGACGGTGGTCTTCAGCTCTGCTCACCGTGACGCTCTCTCCTGACTCTAGTAAATCTCCAAAAATCCTGTTTTTGTAGGACAGGATAATTGCAAGGGGAAGATATACTATTCATGCAAGCTCAATAGATGCCAGGACCTGGGCAATACTCCTCAGGCCTTGGCAGCGGTGGATGCAAAGGGCAGAACTGGCAGGCCTCAAATTGGCTTTACCTTTCATTGCAGGGTAATTCTTCCCAGAGACTGAGCTCGTGACCTTTATCATAGCAAGTTTTATTTACAGATTGGGAAATGGCAGGGTGTCCTTTAAGATGAAAGGAATCAAAACACAAGGGAAAAAGAAAGATTTTGCAGAAGCAAAAGATCTGACTGAAGAACTGTTTAGAGAAGTCTGTATAAACAGACCTGTTAGGCTGACGTCTCACATTTTAGCCACAGCTTTTTGGAGCCTTTAAGTAGATAATGAAGGGATTTTTAGGCTTTGGACTCCCTGGTGCATCTGTCTTTTAATAACACCACACCTATTTCCTCATGGGTTTGCAGCTGATTCCAGTATAATTTTCCCTGCTTTCCCTGTTTTATGTTCCCTCTCTGTCCTCTTACCTGTCACCAGCAGGTAACAGCCACTGCTTTAACATTTTTTGTCCTGAAGATGCTCAAAAGCATTTTGCAGCTTCCTGGCCTCATTCAGGTGTCTATTCCCATCTGTGGAAGATGATTAATTGCTATGCTGCCAATAATGGGCCCTGTGTGATGGGTAGGGATCATATCACACCACAGAAAAGAATCCAGGCTCAGCAAGAGGCAGGTGACGGTTGCAGGCACCGAGCAGAGATGTCCCCTGCTAGCCCCAGCCCTGCTGCACAGAGCATGGCATGGAGCGGGGAGCAGCCCGTGCCAGGCAGCTGGCCAGGACCTTGATAGTCTGGCCCAGTCCCAGATTTCTCCCTGATAGCCCAAAGTGGGACCTTGGACTACAGACTGGGCAGCACCATGCTGCAGTTCCCAGTGAAACCCAGAAGGAAGGGTCCACTGCCCTCCCCTGCCAGTTTAGGGGATGTTCAGGAGAGCAGGGTCCCCTCCCCCCCATCCCCCAAGAGAGGCATCAGCAGGATGTGGCCACACAGGAAAGGATGAAGGAGAAGTGACCACAAGATGGTGGAGTTCAGGATCCTGTGTGGTAGAGGCTGAGTAATAAGTCAAATTACAATCCTGCACTTCAGGAAGGCCAACTTTGGC
>VZTV01052700.1:13515-27749 GCA_013400875.1 Anhinga rufa
CACCTCGAATCCTGTGTTCAGTTTTGGGCCCCTCAGTACAAGAAGGACATTGAGGGGCTGGAGCGTGTCCAGAGAAGGGCAGCGGAGCTGGTGATGGGTCTGGGGAGCAGGTCTGATGAGGAGCGGCTGAGGGAGCTGGGGTTGTTTAGCCTGGAGAAGAGGAGGCTGAGGGGAGACCTTATCGCTCTCTACAACTACCTGAAAGGAGGCTGTAGTGGGGTGGGTGTTGGTCTCTTCTCCCAAGACACTAGCATTAGGACGAGAGGAAATGGCCTCAAGCTGCATCAGGGGAGGTTTAGATTGGATATTAGGAAAAATGTCTTTACTGAAAGAGTGGTCAGGCACTGGAATGGGCTGCCCAGAGAGGTGGTGGAGTCACCATCCCTGGAGATGTTCAGAAAACATGTAGAAGTGGCACTTCAGGGCATGGTTTAGGAGTCATGGTAGTGTTGGGTTGGCAGTTGGACTTGATGATCCTAGAGGTCTTTTCCAACCTTAATAATTCTATGATTCTATGAATTACATACAGGGCGCAGAGGTGCAGGTGAGTGTGGGGGAAACAGGCAGGAGGGTGTCAAAAAATTAGCCCCTCCACAACTGCCCAGGAGGTAACACGCCTCAGAGGGACAGTGTACCTCAGTGCCTCACTGCCTGCTAGTGCCTTGCCATCAGTGGCAAAGCCAGAGGAAGAAACGTTGAGGCAGGGAAGAAAGACCTGCCTGTGAGATGGTCTCATCTCAAACAGGGTGCAGATTCACTTTGTAACTTAAAACTGAAGCTTGGAAAGACCTCCAGTTTACTCTTAGTTACTATGACATGAAACTAGACAGTTTTGCTACCGCAGCCTCACATGATTTTGGAGTGCACAAAGCTCTATCACAAGAAGTTTTCTGATGATGTGTTGTGAGAAGATGGTTTGCCATAGATTTTGCCTTCTATGCTCAACACCTCTGCCTTTATTAGAAAAGATTCTGCCTAGCAGTCTCTTTCCACAATAACACTTTTTTTTTTTTTTGTCCTTCATGTTCACCTTCGTATTGCTAGTTTTGAAAACATTTACACACCAGGGTGTTTCCATGTTGTTAATCTCCTCCTCTGCCTCTGAAATGCCTTTGATTCTTTGACTGTTACATTAGGCAAAGTATCATGGCTGCATTAGGTTGGGACAAGAAAGGAGGCTATGCCTTTGGATTTCGTGTATATAGATGCATGTTGTCCATATCTCCACTTGTCTGATTGGGTCCTAGATCTCAGCTTTGTATTAAGTGAGAACCTCCACTGAGCTGTCTGAAACAACATCCACATACCTTCATTAAGCCATGATAGGCAAGAAGAGTAGTTTAGATTTTCATCCCAGACTCGGATTTATTTGTATTTTGGTGAAAGTTTTAATAAACCATCCTGTCATTCTGTAGACCAACACTGAAGTCCTAACATTTCTTAGCATCTTCCAGTTTCTACTAGTCTTACTTTACTCCATGTTGTTAATATGAATGTATTTATGACCAGAAGCAAGAAGGATTTGACCAGTTCAAAGAGAAACAGTAAAAATAACAGAGACTAAAGAAAGCATGGTATGTCTTTTTATGGTTGGAGAGTGAGCAGTTAAGATACAAATATTCAAAATATTTCTAATTGCTCCTACAAACATGATTTAGAAAACATACCTAAGATACTATAGAACTTTATGGAGTCCCAAATATATAAGAGGATGGGGAAGAGGGAAGCAGTGTGAAACCCTGCCTTTCTTTTCTACATAGACTGTCCTCTTGAACTGTGTTTCTTTTGTATGGATCTAGTAGTCCTTCCCCTCTCAAGAGACAGAGGCCCAAGAGCTGGAAAGCTGAAGCTCATGTGAACAAATACTTCCTGTGATTGGGGAAATACACTGAACTGTATTATAAGGGCATCAGAATTTGGCCCTGTTTCAAAAGCCTAGCCTGAGGAAGTAATCAATACATCCTTTTATAGAAATGTGAAAATGCATTCAATTAACAGGTTATTCATACACATCACTACATCACCTGCCAGTGCAGGCCAGTCACAGGGTTTCCTTCCCAGAAGTTACCTGTGGCATGGTGGTTTTTATTGTTAAGGTGTAAATGAATATGTGAGATTTTGGCTATTTTTTAATATCTGGCTTCTCAGATACATATTTATATGCTGTAACACATAAGCATGGGTGACCTGTACTTGTGCTTTAACTTCCCTTCTTATCTCTGAGCAACCAGTCTAACTAGTCAAAACAACCTAAACCATCTGATGACTGTCCTCATACGAGTCTGCTGCCAGCAGCCACGGAATATGGCAGTAGTTGAAGCCATCCTTTCTGTTTCACGTGTGTAGCACGGATGCGGTCCCAGACAGTGGAAAAGAGTGAGGTAAAGAATTATTATCAGAGCTGTCACATTCATAAATGTCATAGCTCACTATAGGGATTTTGTATCAGTTCCAGACTCAGAGCTGGTCATCTTAACTGCAAGTTTTCTACTGCCTTTATGCCTGGAAGCAATTCCAGCTTTTGGAAGTGATTCCAGGTTTTGGGGTTGGGGGGTTTGCCTGGGTTTTGTGTTTTTTTAAGCTATCATGGTGTTCTTTATAAGGAGGGCATATACTGATCTTTATAAAACAGCGATAGTTAAAGTCTTTTCAAAGAAGAAATGGGAATTTGCATGAGCCAAAGCAGATGAAGTTACATGCAACTAGCGTAACTGTTTGCAGTCTCACAATGGCAGGAACCTGTGCAACTAAAAAGAATAAAAGAATAAAAGCAGCTACCTGTTTTAGAAGTGCTAAACCAGAAAACCAGCCAGACTAAAGGAACAGTTTGAGATGGCTGGAATGTATATAGCAAAGCATGCAAAAGGACCACTGCTGGTCAGGGTCACAGACCTATTGATGTGAATCTGGAACATAATATATTTATATCAAGTCAGGAAGGTACTGTTTGTCTCCAACAGTTCTGCGAATTATCACCCGTTTTAAGCAGCAGCATTTTCTTGGGTGGCAGCTTACTGTGGTAAATCTATGCTAGGTTCTCTGGATCAGGCTATCTGAATGGGGGTCATCCTCCAGAAACTGTAGTCAATTGTTAACCTTATATTCATATCTGCTTTGGAACTCATTTCAGATAATCCAATGTCATCAACAGTCAAATCACATTATGGGGAAAAACATAGAATCATAGAATAGTTTGGGTTGGAAGGAACCTTTAAGGGTCATCCAATCCAAACCCCCTACAATGAGCAGCAACATCTTCACCCTAGATCAGGTTGCTCAGAGTCCCGTCCAGCCTGACCTTGAAAGTCTTGGTTAATACTAAAAAATCCTATAATCTCATGGATAAATATCCTGGAACATTTCCAGTTTAGAAGATTTTGTGGAATTCCAGCAAGCCTTCAATTTAGAACCAACATTCCCACACACTCTTAGCATAGCCTACAGATACCCATGAATTGGTGAAGAAGTAATTTCTACCTTTATGCTTTAATCATAAGATCTAGAGCTTACAGAGATCAAAGGATTGCCTCTGTTGAATATTGCTGAGTGGCTTTTCCAGTATTTATATATTTTTAATATATAAATGTATAGGTATATATAAAATATATAAAACAGATCTCCCAGCTGCAGCGAATATGAGGGATTTTTGTTCATGCAAGAATTGTTGCTTGACAGACTGATAACTGAAAGATGGAACAAAGTACCACTTTTTAGACACACTTTTTTTTAAAAAAATAAAGTGCCACGCAGATGAAAACTGGCAAAATTCTAAAAGCATCCATTTTCTATGTTTAAAAGCATAGAAAATGTTTAAATGGTGTTTAAATGGTGTTTAAAAACACCAACAACTGCCCTTGAGTAAGAGAAGCAAAAGCTCGGATACTGAAAGCCAACACAAAGTTCTAGCTCAGTTTCAAGTTATGCAGTAAGATAGCTCGTATGTCTTTTAATATTTCATTTGATTCTTTATGTAGCCAGATTAAGAGATTATACCTTTTCAAATAAGGGTTTTAATAAAGAACACTTTAGATTACACAAGATTTTAAAAAATAAGAGGAAGATTAAAATGTCTATCCTCTTGAACTCCAGAAAATAAATTATGTATTATAATTAATATTTATATATAAAAAATACCATTCCACACATAGGTACAGAGACTTAGATAAGAATAAAGCGCTTCAGTTTAAATACATCAATCTCCTGTGGGGAAAAAACCTACAGAGATAACATAAATTAATACAACTTTATTTTTACAAAATATTTATAGTCAGCACTAGCAAGTGTTTAACAAAAAGGTAGAGACACATCACAGGCAGACCTAACTGCAGAACTCATAACATATTTTAGCAATTACACTTCTTGCTATCTCAGGAGCTTCTCTGGTTCTGCTAACAAAGCTGAGACTTGTAAATAATAAACTGTATCAGAGCTGAAAGGACCCTCCCTGATGCTACGTGGTGTGCTGGCCTTCTCCAACAGCTTCTGCACCAGGCAACCCTGCATCTCAGCCCAACCTTGACCTCCCATGGGTGAGGCCAGTGTCACCCCAGCCCTGGTCCTGGGGAGAGGCACCAGGCATCCCCTATCACTCCACACCTGGAGGGCCCCCCCGTCCTCCTTCTGGAGCAGCATTTGAGCTGATGCTAAGGTGCGTGTTATCATGCTGGCTCCAGCTGTCCCGCACAGTCTCCAGCAGTATTTCTGTGCCCCCTGGTGTCCCTTGCTATGCCACTGCTGTGCTAAAGGCCAGCCCCACCTGGCCAGCCTTATCACTGCCCTCCTCTGGTCCAGTTAACAGGAGCAAGCACCCCCTAACCAGGAAACCACTGACTTGGAGCTGCTGTGCTCCATAATGAGGGAAACACAAGCAGAAGAAGCCTGTCTGTATCTCTGAACAACAACAAAAATGGTCTATTAAGTGCAAAATCCCTGTTTGTTCCCCCTGGTTACCATTAAATTTCATTCTTCTACTGTGTAACAAAGTCTGTAACTAAAATGGGCTCTGCTCAGTGCAGTCCAAGGTTGATTCATGCAAATACATATACTGTGAATGCTGCAGGAACTGTTTTTGTAGGTGTTTATTTCATTGAATAATGCAGGATAGGAGAGGTCTCTGGAGCTCAGGGCAGGGGCAACCTCAAAGTTAGATCCAACTTCAGTGTTGAAGCATTTCCCCACTTTCTCCCAGCAGGGCTCCTGATCTGCTCTATGACCTTGTTATGCAGACAAAACTTTACAATGTGTAACTCAGTTTAAGATTTTGGGAAGAGTGTGAATTTTCCAATCCATGATACAAGTAAAACAATTAAAAACCTGCTTGTGTGCTCTGTGACATAACTGGACAGGACCAGCAGGCAGTCATGGATGTAAAAATAGAATTTTTCAAGGTGTGCAGGGCAGCCGATGGCTTGGCAACAGAGTGACATCCTGGAGGGTCAGGCAGGGAAGGCAATGTAGGAGTGGCACTTACCCCTGCAGAGGCCGATGTCTTTGAATTCCCACGGGGCCAGAGGAAATGAGCACCCAACATCAAAACGTGGTCTACAGATAAGTTAACAGGGATCCCATGCCAGCGCATTGCAGCGTGGGGACAGGCACCAGAACCTCCAGCACCAAAGCCGTGACAGGCCTGGAAGCAATTCCTGGGAGAGAAGCCAAGAACTCATCTGCAGAGTCCCAACCCAGAGACCCACCTTTTGGCGCACGGCTGGTTATGGGACAGAAAACCATGAACCCTGCAGATTCCTGCCACAGACCATTGGCATCATGAAAGCCTAAGCACTGGAGGCCAGCCTCGCATTCCCTCAGAGACCACCAAAACAGAGCCGTTGCCTTTCAGCCCAGGAATTTCCTTACAAACCACTGTATTGACCCAAGATGTAGCTCCTGGCAAGACCTCTGGCTGTGGTGGACTCACGGGCTTTGTGTCAGCCTCTTTCCCTTCCATGAGCAGTGCTCAGCTGATGAGATAATCAGTTCAGGTTGGGTATTTCTGTAAGTTGGACTCAACCTCAAAAATACTTCAGTCCCCAGAGAGTGCCACTGCAGGTGCTTGGGATTTGTTGGGAGTCAGGCCCTGCTAACATTAGTAACTGTTAGGTTACGCTTAGTTACTTTAATCTATAAAAAGGGTATCTACAGGGAGGCTTAACCCACACACAAGAGTAAAATGTTTCCTTGAAAATTAAGTCCTTTTGGTTTTTTCCTAACCTTTTTTTTAATGATGACATTACAAAAAGCACTCATGCTACACTCCATTCTTCACTACACAAGTACAATAACTCTCTCTTTTTTTTTCTTTCTTTCAATAAAGCAGTGTATTATGTCTTCCTAGAGGGCTCCTCTACTCCCCGACGCCCACTCAGAAGACTGGCATATGAAGTCATTCATGCTTGCTTCTGAAAGCTTAAGAGGTTCAATTTACCAACAAATACTTGAATGCATCATCATAATTATTCATTAACAAGAGTTTCAAAGATCAGACACATCAAATAGTTGCTGAGGTTTGGCAATTTAATCCTAAATTAGTTCCATATGGAAAAAAACAGCCTTCAACACTTCCTTCCGGTGCGTTAGCATTATGTTCAGGTTGAGAAAGCAGACTTCAGGGTGGGATTTAGGACAGTTTGCCATTTGCCTGGGGGTGTAGCCTGAGGAAAAAAATGTAAAATAACAGCGTGTAGTGTTAAAGCACAGCAGATGCACAGCAGATATTCCCCCATTAACTTTCATGTGAGTGCCTACTCCAGAGCTAGGGTTCTGTAGCCTAGGTAAAGTTTTCTTTGCAAATGGACTAAACTAAGTATTGCCAGTGTAATTTTTAGTGTGGAACAAGATCATCCAGATGGGACTGTAGTGTGGAATAGCCCCTTGATACAAAGAAATGCAAACTCTGTTGCAGGAATGGTGCAGGAATGGTACAGATAACGGGAACTGCCAGACAGCAGGAGCTACCAGGCTCCTGCAAGAGGCAACTACCTAGTCAAAACAAGTCCTGTGGTTTGCCTGCTCAGCATACCAAGCCAAGGGTGAAGGTACACAGCGAAGAAGACTATGAGCCTTCATCCAGAAGACTCCCACAGATGACCACCAGATGACAGTGTGCAGGCGCCAGGAGGAGGAGATTTATTGAAGATAATGAGTTCCTAGAAATAATTGTAATAGCCCAACCCACGCTAATGAGTTCCTAGAAATAATTGTAATAACCCAACCCATACTAATGAATATGTATGCCTTGTATAATAAATAGACTTGCTTTGTAATTCAGGTGCAAGCTTTGTGGAGAGATCCCCTTGCACCCTGGTGCCAGAATAAACATACCTGCTTTATAACTCTCTCCAAGTTGTATAGTCTGTTTCCGCATGTCACCCTTTCAGTCATTACCCTCCAAATAACACATTTGCAAAATCTCCTAAAAGGGAAAAATTACAAAAAGAGCTGCATCAGTCTAATACTGAATGCTTTTAGGAGGTAGACATTTAAAAAGAGGCTTCACCTTGGTGTATGTTGAAAGCACCACAGAATTTAATCTGGCTGTTCAGTAGCTGCTTGCATAGGGAGCTTGACCAAAATATCTCATCAGTGTTTAGTAAATAGATTTTCAGTGGTTGTAGACAGTTAAGATACTGCATTAAAAAAAAAACCAAGGTGAATGAGATTTCACTGATGGAAATGGAGTATTGAGAGCCTGGTAGCATTCAAATTAACATTTCATAGTAAGTCCCATTGGGTAGATTGCTTTTGGCGCAACTACAGCTTTTAAGTAAGGTCTGTGGTGAATTAGGCAGTCTGTTCACTGAGAGAGAGATCAACAATGGAGGTACTATTTGCACATAGAGCAGTAGTAGAGGGTTACCCACTCTTGTGGCATCTAAATGCTGTGCTAAGAAACGGGATAAAAAGAAACACCAACCTCTGTCTTCTTCACTTATGTTATCCACAGCTGCTATGTTCAGTGGGTGTCCTGTTTGTTAGTGCAACCACTAAGTAGATCTTAATGAAGGCTTAATTGTATGGAAAGATTTGGACTACTTGCAAAGGGGCAAAAAGAGACCTTTTTAAACAGAAATATTATTGCAGTGCCTGCTGTGAGATCTAATTTAGCTCCATGTTCTCACTTTTGCTAGGGGTCAGGGTATATCCTTCATGATGCATTTTTCTCCACCCTCAGAGGGAGGAAAACATGTCAGAAAAATATCCATCCTGACTATGCCATACCATAAGTGATCTGGTCTGGTCAGGAAGCCTTGGAAGAAACTGAGTGGAAGATTCTTGGACTGTGACTCCTGTTTTTATTCAGAATGTTAACTTTCTGCAGGAAAATTGAGAAATCAAAAAGCCAAGTACCAGTACAAACATTTGGGGAAAAAATAGGCAATATCCAACAGTTAATCAGTTGTGTTCAGGCATAAAGATAAGTGAAGTGTTATGGACAAACATAGCCTACCATTAGGGTGCAGCAAAGAATTTGATCCTACTCATTTTACTAACAATGCCCATCTTGAATTTCAACGCATTTTCTTTTTGGCCCAGTTTCCTCTTTTTCTAACCTGCTTTTATTCTCAAAGCATTCCCTGTGACTTGTTCTCACACTCTTCGTTTGGAGGATCATTATATGATGTTTATTTTTCTGAACAATCTTATTGCAATTGACTTCAAAATTATCTTAATTTGACTGCAAATCACTTCTACTGTTCTGATATCACCCTTGTGTTCTATGCAATACCTTCATACTTTATGTCAAACTGCTTTTATATAATTTCTACCAGTGACAGCTTTAAAACTTCCATCCCAGTTGACTCAGAACACTGCAGCAGTGATATTTAATCCATCCAGCAAATTTAGATTTTATATTAACGCTTCTCTGCAAAGCACAAATTATTCTGAAATTTGAGGTGTGGCCACCACCTCTGTAAAAATTATCTCAGTTACACTCAAAGTCAGCGTAACAATGACAATTTGCTCCACATATTAGCTCACAAAATGCTTCATGGAACTCAGAAGGGCAGAATCAGCAATGGTTTTGCTCTATCTGGAGCTGCAGAAAGACACATTTAATGAAACACCTAGGCCTCCACCGACCTGGGTTAATACAGCATTTAAGACCAGAGACTGCACTGATTTCAGCTGCATTGCTAAGAGTAGGTCACAAAGGTGCCCTCTTCTCCTTGACTTTGGGAGTAACTGATGCTTGAAAACCACTGTTTCTTAAGAGGAAAAGGCATAGGATTTTTCAAGTCTGTATGCTTTTATTCACTTGTGGAAACAGCACATCTCTTTGGCTAAATCCACACAGCCATGTACCTCTTGCAAGCTGTTCTTAAATACCAGTTAGTCCTAACCCAGAATTTGCTTGTATGGGCACACCATTTTCAAGTCCAAAATTTTGAATGTGAAGTTGTCCCACATTGCACCAAAAATGTAAATTAAAGCAAGGGCAAGCAGTGTTACTGTTTCTCATTCCTATTCTTGTAAGCAATCTCCCTGCTATTTAAGTGGAGTAACTCCTCAATTGTGAGCTACAGAATTCACCATTCAATCTACTTGTGAGAGAACTCACTGGAATAAGCCCCACAGGAAGTGGGTAAACCAAGTTCTGGATGTCAGGGCAACTACAAATAATTACTAGTCAGTACAGGGAATGGAAGGTTAGTGCTGTAATAAATGCTCAAGGCTGCACCTTTACCAGTCATGAAGTGCATGATGGCGAGCATGTATAGGAAACGATGCCTCTCAGGCAGGGATTAGTGACTGTGTGCAGGTTCTTTAGGCTGGTACAGCCGCAAAGTGAGTGAAAACAGGTAGCTTAGACTGGTCACATGATATACAGCACAGCAGCCTGGGCTCCAGAGTTTGTTTCTTCTACCAACTTTCACCATTAGTTTGTTCCCCGCTTCATCCCCCTTCAGCTGTACTAGATGAGTAACGTTTTCTGACAAGAGAAACTAACGCTCAGTAGGGAGCGTTAGTGCAACTGCAATACAAACTATGAAGAGCACAGATCCAGCCGGTGTGCAAGGGTATCGTACATCACGTATACACCAACAGTTTAACGAATATTTTGAATATGGGTTGGTTTAGGGTGAGCATGCCCAAGAATTTAGTCAAGATTGAAGTCCTCTACACCATTCCAGGTATGCAGGGAAATACACTGGTGGCCAGCAAAGCTGCCTGCGTTTACTGCAAGTCATGTCATCCCTCTCAATAGGGACAGGAACTCCCACTTCTATGGTGCACACCGTTTTTGTTTCTGATGCTCAGTACAGCGGCTATAAACTGACCAGAGATTATACACTTCTGAAAAAATTCTGCAAAAGCATTATGTAGTCTGGTGTTGAAGGCACAGTGCTGACAGTCAATGATAGCAGTTTTACTTGTCTCAGTCTCAATTTATGCTTTGATTTTGGGTACATAATCCTGTTCTCAACTCCCTTTTCTTCAGTTCATGTGGCAGAGTCGAACAAGTACTTTTATTCTGCAAGAGAACTGTATGGGTCCTTGACAGTACACCTGTGTGAACTTTGACTTGGGAGAAAAAATCAGGATCTGAACTCCCAATTCAATGCCCTCGTATTGGTAGCAAATGACACCAAGCCTCTGCTAAATCTCATTTAACCAGTAGATGGCAGAATGTAAAACTTTGTTTTGATACTGAAGCTAAACTATGAAGCTCAACAAGGATTACTGCAACTATTAGAATTGATGACTCATTTAAAGAAAGGCATTTAAATAAATCAGTGCTAAGACCAGAAGCAAATTATAATATATTTATTAAAATACGCTGACCACAGAACTTCCTTTAGAAGACGAACAATCATCTAATTAGGGAAGCAGCGGGATCTCACTTATTTAAATAACCAGAACCCGCTTTGGTATTTCTAACCAGTCTTCTGAAAGACGCTAGATTGTCTCTTTTCAGACTTGTATTACTGTTGCACAGTGACAATTCTAACAGCTTAAAACAGCTGGGTGTATATGACTGACGGTGAAATCTGAGCATGAACTCCTTTGTCAGCTGCCAAATTTCTTATCCTGTGCTCAGGACAAGCCCTAGGCCATAGCCTGCAAGCTACCACCTCACCAGTTCCCAAACTCATTTGCTTCCTGGAGTGAAACACTTCTACTGAGCGGTAAATTAATTTGAAAATATGAATTCGTATCATGCTCTGCAGAAGATAGTATGTTATATGATGTACCTTTATGTGCTCCTTGTGGGGACATGGCACTCCAGAGCAAACCTCATCAGGCAATTTCATTATACTGCAGATAGCCAGGCAAAGCAGGAGGACACACGCAGCTTGTGCTACTGAGGGACACTTCTTTGGGATGACTACTTCAAAGGGCAAAGAGCATTCTGTCCTCTAGGCTGACAGCTCTATTTTACTGTCTCCCCCTTCATCCCAGTCCTAGCCCATTTTGAGACCGATTGCAGCAATCACAGGATTGCTGCAACCTCAGTGATCAGCTGAGGCTTCATGGAGAATTACCACAACACAGAAGTTTAAGTGCTGTATGTTAAGGCTTTATTGGCTTTAATGAGCTGAAAGCTGCCCCTTGGGAATCCCAAGTATTTGTAACTTCTTGATAGGATCAGAATGACTGAAATATGTTTAGAGGTGCGACAGTGAAGTTAGCTAGGGATTGAACAAACATTATATGCTCTGTAGACTTCTAGGACACTGCCTGATGAATAACCTGAAAGAACACTCTAGAAGGAATCTGAGGTTAGACCAAGCCTCTTGTAAATGGATTTCCCCAGTAAGACAGAAATAAACAAAGTATTGGCACACAGTTCCTCCTAATTTAATGAAAAACCCTAAAAACAGGAAGTCACAAGCACTGGGATGCTCATGACTGCAACATGAAAGGCATTGTTACTCCTATTTGCATCCATCTTTGGTGCAAAAACAGAAAGTCATTTCCTTTAACACTAATTCAGCATAGTGCATGATTGCCCAAGAAAACTGTTGGACATCCTTGCAATCTGATCTTAAAACCAAGAACCCATTTCAGTAAACATCTTCCTTAAAAATGGATCTAACGTAGTAACTCACCTCCTAGCAGTATCGGGAGAGAGAAAAGCCCATGAACTTTTTATCATCTGCTAAATGAGCCACATTATTGCAAACTCAGCCCTGCTGAGAAGAATGACAGCCTCAAATACTTGGGCTGCAAGTGCCAGCCCGAGATAACCTTCGGACAGCATTACCATAAACCCTTGAAGGAACAGCCCATCTTCAAATCCCACTGTGGCCTCTGTGTCCTTACATACAGCCAGCAGACACTGCAGCAGTGATACCTCTTGTTCTGTGGCATCTTCCCTCCTGCCCGCCAATCTCAGGGGCCTCCCCTCCACACAGAACAGAAAATACAAACCTTGCAGATACTCAGTGGGAGAAGTCAGAGCTGACAAATGGATTTCCCGTTTCTGTTGCTGACCTGCTATTTCACTACTTTTGATCTTTGCCCGAGAGATTTTAGGTCAACCAGATTTTGTAGCAATTGCTTTGGTATCTAGGTATGAAGGATTTTATTAATGATTCAGAACTCAATGACACACATGGACCTTGGAAGTGTGTTCTGTTAGAAGCAACACACAAAAAAAAAAAAAAAAAACAATTTNTTTTTTTTAAAGGAAGTGACCCAAAGAGTTATTGCAGGACTTTACTTCACCAGGAGGAACATACTGAAATGCTTTCATTACTATTAACTAAACACGTAAAAAAACCCAAAAAGTCAATTAATGAAACATTAAGGAAAACTCTAAGGAAAGTACTAAGAGGTTTTAGAAATTCTCCGGCTTTTCATATCACTAGAGTCATCTACTATTTTGTGGTGTCCTGAAGAAAACATGGGCCTTCTCCTTCCACTGCCAAACTACAAACATGACTTTGTTCTGAAAAACTCAGTCTTCTGAACCTCTGGCCAAAGGTTTGCACAGAATATGATGAAAGAATGCCCAGTTTCATGTCCAAGTAAACCATCCATTAAAGCAAGTCATATGTTCTAAAAACTTATTCAATTCTAGAAAAGGAATTTCATGCATGTGAATTACTCCATGGGATTTATGCTGAACAGAAAACAGGCCAGCCTGGAAAAGATTTTAAATGAGAACTCAAAAGTATTCTGTATGTATTCTGTAGATGACAGGACATTTAAAGGTATCAAGCCAGAGAATAGTAGGTTTAACTGCAGAGGGGGCCTAGAAGTCTTAACTGTACCAGTAAAATCAGTGTGCCTGGTATGCCAAAGCCAGGATTTCAGTATTTAGTTAAAAAAACCCTACACAGTGTATGGCTTGCTAGACCCTGGGATCCTACCACTGATTTTCCCTGATCTGCAAGTTCCAGCTGCACAGTGTGTGGGCAGGAGGACCTGCCAGCACAGGTCAGTGTGCAGGAATCCAACCCCCAACAACCAGGAGGGCCATCTTGGGCATTTTCTAGGTTTCATCCGTCCTTCCAAGCAGAGCAAAGCACTTCCATTTTCACCCTTTGCAGTAGCTTGCTCATCTGAGACCTCCTCCTCTGCAGCAAAGCCAGCAAGTAGCCCTGTTTGCTGAGCCTGAGCTTTCTTCAGGGAAAAAAACAAAACATTACTGGTCTTCTCTTCCTCCAGCTCCGACTCTCAGTGGTTAGCAAGTCTCCTAGCCACTCTCCAGGTCTCCAAGACCTTCCCCAGACTTCTAAGAAACATCTACACTCTTCCCATGCAACGCCCATGTACCTTCAACTCTCTCCTTCCTATTTACCTGAAGATTTTCCTAGAATTACATGCTTTTACTTTATTCAGGCCCAAACCATACGTGGGCATGCTGGACACTGCACAACACCCCGCAGAGCTCAGCTGTGGGGTTGATACTAGGTCACCTAGGACGCCCTGTACTCTGACACTGCTCTTCAATATTGGCGTCACGATATTGATCTTGGACGGTTTATGAGTAACAGGCCGTTTTTGCCAACAGCCGGGACCCGAGGCGCAACCCGGGGTCCCTCTCCTGTCGCGCTGCCACGAGGAAGCCGTGTCCCGAGCGAGACCCCTTCGACCGCCGCCGCCAGGTCCTGGCCTCGGTGCGGCGGCTCCCGGAGCCCCGCGAGGCCCAGCCAGGCGTGGAGCGCGCAGGGCACGGGCACGGGCATGGCACAGCAGGGCACTGGCACAGGCACAGGCACAGGCACGGCACAGGCACGGCACAGGCACTGGCACTGACACGGCACAGGCACAGGCACAGGCAC
>VZTV01052704.1:0-14443 GCA_013400875.1 Anhinga rufa
CAGCTGAAACCAGGACAGTCAGATTGCCTGGGCTTTATGTATCTGCTTGACTAATATATAAATTACTGTGAGTGTTAATTACTTTTCTGCTAGGTAAGGTGTCAGGACAAAAAAAAAAAAAAAAGAAACAGTAACAGTCTTACATTGGCTTTAAACCAATAGATAGTAATTAAACAGTCTTAAAATATTAAGAAATGAACATTATTAACTAGTCTTCATGAGTTACTAGGAAAATCTTACCTAATCTGGTAAGAATGTAAACCCCTATATCTTTTTAAAAATACACTGTGAAACCTAAGAGAATATAGAAGAGTATTATCCTTCTATAGCTTTATAGACAAAAATAATTTACACTTGCACAAATTGATGGGTTAAAAAATGAAGATGATTGTCATTTTATATCTAGTTTTATAGGTTCTTTTAAAATTATGATTACAAGTTATACTTGTTATTGTTAAGAATAACAACAGCATTTGGAAGGTCTAGACCAAATTCTTCATATACTTTGAGACAGCAAATGATCTTTCTGCTGTAAATCTAGCTGGCATAAAAAAGAAAAGCCCCTATACATGGTCTTCTCAACAGATCTACATGCTTTTTTCTTTGTTTTATTTTTGTATTTGTGTGCAACTAGGCAATACTACAGGATCTGGAGCAAAGACGTCCCCAACTGGATGAACTAATAACTGCAGCACAAAATCTAAAAAACAAGACGAGCAATCAAGAGGCCAGAACAATAATTACTGACCGCAGTAAGTGGTGATTCTGCTATCATATGATGTTTCAGCAAATATGGAAAATGTTGCAATACCTAATAAACATAGAGTTTTTCAGATACTTTATGCATTTGCAATGAGGGAGAGTTCCATCAGGAACTAGTTTTCACACAGATTTTCCAAATTACATATAGAAGAGATATAAGTGAAAGTCAGTGGTCATATATTTCAAATTTTTCACCTTATTTTCGTATTTCTTGTCTTCATAGTGGAAGCACATTGTAGGAAATACAAAATGTGTTCACTATAGATAATGAAATACATTTATTCTTAAACAAGGAGGAATAAGAAAGAATTCACAGAATACAGCTGTAGGCTTGTAAGAAGCTTTCCATTCCATCCTCCGTAGAACAGCTGCAGACTCTTCTTTCATCTCCCCTCAGTTGACGCACAAGTCTGATGATGCTCTGTATTAGTCTGTATTAGTGCTTCAGTTCTTGTTTCCCTTTCCAGAATTAACCAATTAGCCTTGTCTAAGGTGGAAAAATGAGTAGATTAAATTTTAGAAGAAATCTATAGAAGACGTAGGTCTTGTCACCCTTGGATGCTTCCACATCCTTATGCCCTTCACTGTAGGATGAAACATGCTCTCAAGGTCATTCTATAAAAGCAGCCCCCTGTGGTGGACTGTTATATATATTCAGTTATTATTTTGAGTACACAGGACTAAAAATTACAAAAAATGAATTTCTTATGGTCCTAGAGGTCCCCTGTGGAGCTTAGAGAGGATCCAGGCCAAATGCTTTGCATGTGGACACAGCCAATTCACTTTAGGTGGATGCAAACTGTTCTGTACATCTTGGCCTGGAGACCAGGGATTGCTCCCTGAAACTGATGACTGTGAAGGTGTATATATATGCTAAACTGTTCTACCCCCCTAATTAAAATATATATATATATATATACACACATACACATTATATCTTTCTTTTTATTCCATCAGGTAAATACTTTCCATAATATATCAAAATCACATTGCATGTTGGGAGTGCACTGTTGTTAGTAGCAGATACAGGTAGTATTTAGACTATATCCTATGTGAAATAACATTGTTTCACTGCTATTCTCTTCCTAGCCTTGAAACATTACTGAGAGAGAGAGAAGCTGTATTTGTCTTATCTGAAGTTTGAGAAGAAATGGATAGGGTTTAGGTATTACATAAGTACCTGTTCTGTTTGACATGCAAATTAATTGTAGAATCTCATACTCAGTTGGATTCAGATGAAGTGTGTACATATACCATAACTTTACAGCACCTGTTCAAAGTCTACATATGTAGTACTCCAATCAGTATTTTCAAGTATGTTTTAATTTTTAATTCTCAGATGAGTCTTCTGAAGATAGGAATTGTAGACTTTACATGAAATGCAAAGTCCTGTATGCCCTCATGTGAATTGTATGCACAACTGAATTTTGTTGTGTTGGAAAACTGCACCTCACTTTAAGTGAAATTACCTTCTAAGATAGATTAAATGCTTCTTTCTCATACAGCAAAAGAAGGAAAACAAGCTATCAGACTGTAAATCATGAATGAGTATGTGGTAACCCAACTATATTAAAGCTTGCATCTATAGCTAACAGTGTGATGAATATATTTTACATGATGATTTCTTAGTTTTTACCTATAAAAATTCCCCAAATGATTAGTTGGTTTTGAACTTAAAATGTACAAGATTCATTTTTCCTGTAATTTAGCAATTAATTTTCTATGCTGAAACTGTCAATATCCTTGACTGCAGAAGTGTAACTAATAATGTAGAAGATACCAGTCATGTGCCTTTATGTTCTTTCAAGTACATCTTGCTGTAGTATAGCATCTTCTAACATTACCCAGTTCTTGCTAATGAAATAATTTTAAAGTAAACAAAATATTTATTGTTAGTAATATACAAGGCCTGCATTTCTGCAATGGAGGGAGATAAAGTATGATCAGGGCCATTTTTGATCCAGTCTTCTGAGGCAGCAAACTAGATTCATGAAGGTTTTTTCAGGCTTAGTCAATTTATAGTTGTATAATTGTAGGTAGTACTAAACACTATTCATGAGGTATTTATAACTTTTGAATTTTACAGAGATCACTATATATCTAGGGGAAGAAAAATGCTAGGATTTTACATTAGGTAAACAGGTAGGTGACATGTAGGGTTTTTCTGAATATATGCCAAATGTGGCACACTGTCATCTAAAGTATTTCTTTAAAAGAATGATAGTAATTTTTTTATTTTGAATTATAAGATTTTTTTCCCCTCTATGTTGTATGAAGAGTATAGAGATTACTCTGTGTGGTTTGAATTAGGCCTGCTAAATACCTGTATAGGCAGGACCCACTTGTTCTTGCTGCAGCTACCAGGGGGAGGGTAGTTCACCCCTCCCACCCCCTCACAGTGCTTTGCTGCCCTGAACATAGGAAGACACTCCTTATCCCCAGCACAGCTGCGGGGCTTTCTAACTGTGTGCTCTCTAACACAGCTCCTCTCAAGCCTGCTGTGTTGTACAGTGCTCCCACCTCGTGCAGTTGTTTTGCCTTGCAGTCCAGCACATACTGAGCCCAGCCTACTGCACCCGATGTGTTGCCCCCAAGTCTATCCCTGGGAATCTTGCTCACAGCCAGAGCTGAACCCTGGACCAGAGAACCTGCTCCAGTTGTTAAGGCCTGCACATTCCCCACAGCCCTAGAGAGGGTCCCCTCTGTTATACTTGGACCTTGCACCAGAGTCCTGCTGCAAGTCTTCCCTGACTACCTCACCCACAGACTGTTTCCCATTTCCTGTGGTTTTTCCCCTCTTCATGAATACAAATAGGTTACCGTGGTTACATCTTAGCAGTTTTAAGTACTGATTCAAATCTATCCATTTTCATGACCTGAGCATCAGCACTGTGCCATTCATGCTCCTCGGCAGCAGCTGTGTACCACTCTCACATGCAGCCTTCTGTAATGTCACACTGTCAGGTGCCAAGTACATTGGATCCCATCATGAAGAAAAGGGACTGCAGGGCCGCCCTGCGCTGGTCTATCACGTAGAGGCTGATAGACTTGACTATATCTAGTGTGCTACCTCCTCCTGGGCTGAAGCACGTGATCGCACACTTTGAGAAGTCAAAAGCCGAGAAGATGAGCTAATTTGTATGAATATGTTGTTCATTGCTTTTTGCTATTAAGATGCTAGTAAAAAAACCCAATACAGTCATCTGGCCATTATCACTGAACAGGTATATTATAAATATTAAATGAGGCTAATAGATACTTGCATGAGATAGCTGCATTCTTAGCACAGGACAGGTCAGTGTGCCACCAACTGGAATGAAAACCCTGCAGGTTCTGGCTTCTGTGCTAACAGAACTCTTAAGATTAACTCTTAAGTCATTCAGCTAGCAGAAATATGTATATTATGCTCTTTAAAGTCTAACTTTGAACTATATTTAGAAGCCTTTGAAAGTATTTATAAAAACAAAGTAAACATTTTGTACAAAATCAAGCAAAACAAAATATGTTTATTAGAGAATCTCTATGAAGAACTGCAAAAAAGTCAATGATCATGAGATTATTTTTCAACAGAATTGTCATAGTATTGCATAGGTTTAGTCTTTCTTTAGGAAATTAAACAGAAATTAAAGATAAGCTCATACAACTGAATTTTTTCCTTTGAACTTTTTCCCCACCCTTACTTCATTATCTGTATGAAATTGCAGAAGCTATACTGCTTAAAAAGAACTTGACTCTATAAATTAGCCTTGTGTTATGTTTACATAATGTTATACTCAAATCTCTGTTTACAACTTATACATTAAAGAATAGATAAGAATAATAGTTACATTTAGTCTTGAGGAAAAGTTGGGGGAAAAAGCAAGATATC
Organism: Anhinga rufa; assembly: GCA_013400875.1. Classification (NCBI taxonomy): domain Eukaryota; kingdom Metazoa; phylum Chordata; class Aves; order Suliformes; family Anhingidae; genus Anhinga; species Anhinga rufa. The sequence continues at coordinate 4,631 of VZTV01052704.1, forward strand.
TCTCTGCTCTTTTAATGCCCTTGATAAACCCTTCTATTCTAACAGAACCATATGCTGTACAATAACATTTTTCTCTACATAATGCATCACAGCTCCAAAACACTTTGCTTTACTGCTGATAACAATGCTGTTTCTTTAAATTGAATGAGTTTATGAGCAACTTTGAATATAATAAAGTAATTAAACTTTGAAAATTACTTTTATTTCCCACCAGTTCCTATGTATAGAATACATAAGGCTGGTAACAAGTCAATATAGAAGTAAACTGAGAGATAATAAAAAACAAATATGCAGTCTTAGAATCAGAAATCCAAAGTAATTACAAAGGCTATGTTAGTTCTTCTAGATCCTGGAAATGTAAGAAACTTTAAATAGCAGGCCTTCCGACTATTGTGTTCACACACATATAAAAGGTAACAGTGAATAACTTTTCTGCAGTTTTACTTTGCTAGTAATTTACATCCCAACTTTGTAACATGGTTTCTGGCTGTGTAAGTGATAGAGAAGGTATGAAAATGAATATTTATAGAACTCTATGAAGAAATAATCTCTTACTGACCAAAGAATCTCCCTTTCAAGATAGTAAGAAGCCAAAGAAACACACATCTTTTTTCAGCAATTGTGTGAAATGTAGTGAACTCTCACAATATCACTTGAGAGGTTAATTAAGTTCTATTATGTTAAATATGTAAATAATAGAAATATATACAACCATTTCAATGCAGACTATTTTGATCAAGAATTACACATTGGGACCAAATGATTCCTTTTGAAATTTTATTTGGCAGTTTTTAAAAGCAAGTCCACAAACATATGAATAATTTATAGAGGATGTCTTCAGAAGAGTTATTTTGGATTTGTGGTTTGTTTTTTGTTTCTTTGGTTTTTTTTTTTGAAAAAGGAAAGCTATATGTTATAATTGGTTGTTAGGATTGCTGCACTTGAACTAATCTGAAAAGTCTGAGTGTCTCTGTGCTACTCCATAAAAATGCCTTTATTGAATAGTTTGCTGTCTTTGACATTTTTATGGCAAAATCATCAACTTGTCATCACTTTCACAGCAAAATGTATGGAAACACTACAGTGAATTACAGCTGTACTGTTGTTCTCGACATCTTAATAAAATAGCCATCTCTTTTGTAGTGCCATCCATGTGGTTTTCTCTTAGAGCTATTGAATACAAATAAAGAGTTTATCACTTGAAAAAACAAATTCATACAATCTGGATTTTGTCATCCAGTAGTAAAACTCTTAGTTACCAAGACTGTAAAAGAAAGGTGTAAGAGAAAACTGTACTTGTATACAGTTTGTCCAGTTATCTTGTTGATATTTTTAAGCTGAATTATTGAATAAACCCCAGTATGCTATTCTCTGGATTCCACATATATCAAGAACTTCTTAAGAACCTGAGTAATAGCTTTCCTACAACATAGAGATGCAAAATTTATTAATCATCCTGATATACTTCTTTACAGCTGAAACATTGTTTCTCCATATAAGAACTCTGTGTCATGGAAACGAAGGAAGGGAGAAACCATTTGTTGTTACAGAAACATCAATAACAAGATAAAAGTTTGAAAGGGATAGCATGTTAGTGAGAAGAGTACCTCATTTGAAACCACTCCCTTGGCACAGATTTGCTTTTACAGGATTTCTAAGAAACTTGTGGGACATTTTAAGAAGTTATACTGGAACACCAGAGGGAGTTGTCCTTTAAGAATGGGAAATTACATGCCCCAGAAATGTCTGAGTGATCGGGGAATTACAGTTATATATAATTTCTTAGGCTATATGTACTAGAAGCATATGGCTTAGTGGACAAAGAGCAAGATCTAAACTGTCTACTTCAAGTGTTGCAGTGCTCCCAAAAAGAATGTGAGACTGCAGATGACCTTACTCCATATCTGATTATATTCTTGAGTAAAAGTGGCATGGCTTTTCTGATCACCTCAGGGCTGCTAAGTTTATTAGGTGATGTCAGAGCTGGTGGCTGTGTTAGGCTTGCTAAGAGCTCACTTACCTTGTCAAGCCTGTGAAGAGACTTAGATATCTATCACTAAACTTTGTTGTGTAGTAATTCAGGTGGAATGTAGCTGGCTAGTTCTAAACCAGGTACTTCTAAATAGATAGGAATGTCCTCCTAAGTTTTTTGTTCCTAGAAATCAGTCTGTGTTGGAAAACAGGCACCCTGGACTGCTGTGTAGGATAGAGGCATTTTTGCCCAACTTGTAAGTGTTAGTAAAATTTTGTAATCTATCCTCCAAAAAAGCTAGGAGAGCAGAATTGTTGACCAAATCTCTCATCAGAATAATATGACAAAAAGGGAGTTTAGTTTAATATTCTCCAATTTACTCTGCTGTTCTTAAATTGTTTGGATACTGAGGTGATAAAGGTGATTTTAGTAAAAGGGCCAAAGCATGTAAAAAATCAGCCCCGCCAACTTTCAACCTACCCAGTCACCAATTAGATGAAAGGAACTGTTGCCCCGAACCATGAGCAGACACGAAATGACAGTCTGTCAGCTGTCAGCAGGCAATTCCTTTCCCCAAGTACTGTTGCCTGCTCTCCTACTAAGATAAGTCCTATTAATAGTGTTGTATGGGGCATCTTCTCCTTCTTTTATGCCCAGGGGGAGTAATATTTTAACAGATTGGTTTTATGTAATTACCTGCCTTTGTTCTTAATGTCTCTGTGAAATTCTTTAACACTCATAGAAATGTGTATGCATTTATCAATTTGAAGAAGCTTTCTTTTTTTTTTTAGGTTAACGAGACCAGTGTCTCAGTAGCTTCAGAAAGAAGCAAATTTTATTTGCAAAAGTGTTATAAGCAAAATGTAAAGGGAAGGTAAGGAACTGCCACATAGGATAAGAATACAGGTCCTACTAATTTGCTCTGTTGTTTCTGTTGTTAATATCATGTCCTTCTGAAGAATATTTAAAAATTCAATAGATGCAAATGTGAATTAAATTGAGAGTACTTCTCAGGATGCAGTCTTTCCTTCATATGTTAAACAATTAGAGAAGTGCTAACATACGTTTTTGAAACATTTAACTGACTAAAATGCCACAAATTTGTAGTTCTTTCAGAAAGCAAGCACTGAGTTATTTTAGAGTTTGCAACATATTAAAGAGTATCTAAAGTGAGACTTCCTATTTACAGTGTCACAGAAAAAAAAACTGTTTTTAATTACATTGAATTTCAAAATTGAATTCAATTTCATTTTACAAATGTTAATACACATTTGTGTAAAATACTTTAAAATCTGAAAATAAGAAGTGTTGAAGAGGTTTAACTTATATCTTGTCAGTGGTAGAAGAATGTTTCATTGAGTTGTGCAGTGGCCAGCTTATCAGAAAGAAATTGTTTTTCTCTTTGACCAATGCTGGAAAGATTCAGTCAATTTTCTATGTTAAAAGGAGTAGTGTTAATTATTTGTCATTAAAAATATTTATAACACTTATACCATACTTGTGGCCCATCTCCATTACAAGTAAATATCCAAAATGATCAAGCTCCAAAAGTGAAAGAGAGGGAAACAACTGCCTATTATTTATAACTGTATTAACATTCTACACTTAAAGAATTAGTTTTCAAAGTTAAAGACTTTTTATAAACAATTTTAATTCCCTATATACTGATGAAATTTCATTGCTGCATTTATACAAGGTCCACTTGGGCAATCAATAGAGTTACTGTCTAGCCTTAAAGTCTGTGAGTGTGTAGTTGCTCAAGATCATGGAAAATTATTTTCTTTTTCTTTTCAGATAGTGGATTTCTATTTCTTGTTGAATGCTAGTACTATTCCATATGTTTGAAGTCTGAAAGTCTCGAAAGTACTGCATTATATGGCTTGGATGCATTGACCTTTTTTTTTCAAGGCAATTAGAAAGCTCAATTTTTAACAAAAACATCCCATCTACCAAAAAAAGCCTCCATTATCTTTCTTTTTTCACCCTCTTTATATAGAGTTTTAATATTTTAATTAATAACTTAATTAATTCTATTTTAAAGGAAAGTTTAACAGTTGAAATTCAGTCAGTTTACACAAACATAAAAAAAAACCCTTGTTTTTTAATATTAAATTGCCTGGATTTTAGCAATCTTTTTATCGTTTAGTGGGATTGCTTATTTGGGTTTAATTTTTGCAGTTCTTTTTGTGAATGTTGACATTTCAGTGCTGACACTCTTTATTACTTGCCCTGATGTTATCACATATCTGAATATCTTCCATCAGAATAGATATCAGCAATTAATTAGAAAGTAATTTGGATTATGCATTTGTTTTTAGATTTGGACACAATGACAGAATTTAATGAGCAGGCTAGGACTTTTGGGAATCATGAGATTTTCATAGACATTTTATCTGGTAGAAAACCTCTGAAGTACAGAAGCTGCTAGTGCTGTTGGACATCTGCTGTCATCTGTATCAAAACCATTTAATAGTTTTTTCATTTACACATACTTGTTGCACCTACATGTTTGTACTTAGTTCTTTGTATTTTACAGGTGATTTTAATGATCTAGAAAACCACTGAAAACATAACCTTTCATATTTACAAATGTGAAAACTGTTTAAAAGATGCAATGCAGCTTTATGTAAAGAAGAAAGCTGTCTAGGCCCTTGGCTTGGGGGTTTGCTTGGGACAGCAGGGGCAAAGCCCTCCATCAGAGCACATAGAGATCTCAGGACACAATACCAGGGAGCATATGAGCATCCTGATGCAGGGCTATACCAAAGCAAGGCTATAGGTCTTGACACAATGGTGTGCTGTGGAGGTACGCCGGTAAAAACAAGGAATGTGTCCTCTAGTAGAAATCTTTATATTTCTCAGGGACTAAGACCTGTTTGTTAGATGACATTATATGTCATTCCAATCTATATACAAGAATTGGTTTGCACCTGACTGTCTCCCCAGTATGGACTGTAGACAGGGCTGGGATGGGTCTCGTGAATTACTGATTCAGATATTGAGATACAAAGGAGACATAAACAACAGAAGAGCTAAGGAAACACCTTTCCTCCATTTCCTCAGGCTCAGCTTCAGCCCAACACCTCTTCCTCCCATCTTCCTAGTCTCAACTCCCCTCATTTTTGCTACACATTGCGCTTTGTCCCCCCAGCCCCTTTGGCACAGTGACAGGTGGCACAGGAGACAGGGATCAGTGACCATGGTTTCTCTCTCTGCTGCTGGTTTCTTACTCGGCTGCAGTCCCTCACAGGTGCCTTCTCAGACATGGCATGAGTGCCTCCTTCCAAGTATGTGCCTCCAGCTGCATCCCCAACACTATACCCTTCTACGGGTCTCCTCCATTTTGTTTCTCCAAACTCTTCTTTTCATGCTCACCTCTATCCTTTTGTGTTTCCTTGCTAGCCTCCTGCTGTGCTTCCTACCACTGCCTGCTGCTGCCTTGTTTGAAAAGTGTTTGGGCAGAGGCACCACTGGCTCCTCTCTTTGGTGGGAGCTCCGGTGGGCACCAGCGACCCCTGCAGGTCTCAGAGCCAGCTGGGGCCCGCTGTGACCAGCGCAGGGTGGCTCATGGCCTCCTCCTGCCTGGGTGCCCCACAGTCCCCAGCTGGCCCCACTGCCCCACGGAAGCAGCCGTGGGTGTGCTGCTGGTGCTGCCCTGCTGCCCGAGCTGGGGCAGGGGGTCAGGCAGCTGCCAGGCTCCCAGGCAGCATGCAGCACAAGCACAGCTCACTGGATATCTCCTGAAAATCACTTGATTCTTAGAGGTGTATTTTCATCTGCCTTCCTGTACTTCCACCACTTCCTGTTCTCCTCTCTCTGTCCCCCATGTGGAAAATGTTGTTTTATGTAATCAGTTTAACTCATTTCTGTGTTTCTCCTTCCCTTGTTGTTCTGTTTGCACCATGTTACTGCACTCGTCTTTCACTCTGGCTATGCCCTCCTGCTTACCTCCTCTTTCTAGTACCTGGTTTGTAAAAACTGCTGTTGTAGCTCAGACCAGGGCTCTGTCTGTAGTGCAGGTAATGCAGGAAAACTGTATCAGATTTCAAGATGTTTGCGCAGACCTATTCAGAAGTGTTGTTCGTGGTTTTATGGCTTTGTACAGGAAGCACACCATTACTTTTCTGGGTTTAATGTGTGAGATCAGGGAAGAAAAATATCCAAATAATAGCATTTATTTATACATGTTAACTTCTTCTCTTACACTTGATCTTATCAGCTTCTCAGATACCATTTGAGATATCTCTGAATACTTAAGTTTAATAAACCCCCAGCAGCTTGCAGCAGCAGAAACAGAGCAGATCTGTGCCTCCGCCTGGCTGCTTTCTGCTAGAAAACACTGCCTGTGCTTCTAGCACCGCATGCCGGAAACATCTCAGAGAAAACGGAGAGGGATGTTGCTATCAGCAATGAAGGAGCTGTTCTCTGATAGTTACCCACAGGGTGACTTTTGTCAGTTAGAAGTCACAAATTACATTGAACATGATGGAAATGCTGACCACCTTCCTTGGAGACTAAATAGGGGAACGAGTAATCATGTTTTCATTTAGCTGGAACAGAACCTGGCACCCAAATGCTAATATAAACACTTGGACTAGGGATTAATTTAGTTGCAGCTGTAATTTTAATTGGTGAAAGAAGAGGCAAGATAAGGGTAATAAAAAATTCCAGGATACCAGGAGAAACCCTTATACATGATGGAAAGTAGAGAGAGAATGCTTGCAAAGGCTGAGGCAGCCTACTGGTAAGGTGGGCTATCACAACAAAGCAAGTAGGATTTTTTATTCCATCCTTGCAAATATGTGATTACATCTGATCACAGAATCTTGCCATTCTTCATTTTTCTTCCTAGTGGAAGCCCCCTGCCAAACACTAAGCACTGACTTACTCCTTATGCCCAAGGTCAGTTGTGTGATAGCATATGTATTTTTTTTTTTGCCTTTAGGGATCAATGAAAATACAATAAGAGGAAACTTATTGTATCATCAGAGGTGAGGATGACCTTGATTTAATTTCCAGATCTGCTACAGAATTTCTTTGTAATTCCAGAAAAGTCTTTCAATTTCACACATTCAGTTCTTTACCTAGAAAAGGTGGGATAATACATCTTATCTCCCAGCCTTTGTCTGCCATATGTGTTCAGAAGACTAGATTTTTGACTGTTTTTGTTTGAATATGACAAACCTAAGTCTTTGTTGTTTTGGTCAGTGTTTCAAGGTAGTACTGTGTTAGAAAGAGTAGCTTGCACAGAATATTGTAAATTTGTCTAGAAGCAGACATGTAAACAGTAAAAAATTCCATTTTATTTTATTTTTATCCATGATGATACAAAGAGAAGTGCCATACTAGCTGTGTTGCAACAAATTAGTCAAAAAGAAAATAAATTGAAATAACAAAAAAGGAATTGTTCAGAAATTGAGTTTTCAAAATGTGATCAAATTACTCATCTACTGACATTTCATCCAGAGTTTGACAGGCAACATTTAATGCCCACAGTTATTTTAAAAACTGTCAGAACAGTATATATTCATTTATGCCAGACCATAATTTTCTGTAGTAATTACAGAGCAAACAGGAAAGAAAGGTCCTGGTCTGCAGAGATTACAAGCTAAATTTAGATTCTACATAATCAGTGATATCAGGCAAATGCAGATTTTGGTGTACATTGTGTCCCATCTTTTTTTCTAAAATGAATGCAATACACAAAGAACATATATTGGAACCTGCAGTTGTTCTCAGACAATCTAGTTAAGAACCCTGGAGTACGTTTGGCCTACCGATTTTACTTTGGCTATCCTCAATATAAATTTCTCACGGTTTTAGTTTGGCTTGATTTGGGAATAAACCAATAACAAAAAGAATGTTTTGCACAGCCCCAGAGCTCTTTTGCAAGTCCAACCTGAGTAAATACTGGCTTAGCTTGTGTGAGAGAGGTCCTAAGACTTTGGGGTGTGGTGCACCAGCTGGTGGTTTCATTTTTTTATGTATACCGATTCATCATTATGGTAACTTATGAAATACCGTAGATAATTCAAAACATTTAATTTTATTACTCTTTTCAGGACCATAAGCATATGAAAATGGTGTCTCTGAGGCTTTTCAATCTGTGTTTAGTGGACAGCAACGCTCACAGGATTGTGTCAATCTTTATCAGGCTAAAAAAGGAGGGAAGGGGAAATAACAAAAATTCTGGAGATTAGCTGCTCATATTTCTTCTTTCTTGTCAGCAGGCCTATTGCATGACAGGTGAGACAGTGACCCATCAGAGAGTGATCTGGAGAATCCCTAGCTGAGTAACAGCAAAGGAGAGTAGATGCTGAACAGTATGATATATGGTGAGGAAGTGGTGGCATCTGGATTTGGAGGAACTTAGAACCTGAAACAGAATATATAGAAAAGGTTTTATTTCATTCTATTTTAATTGGATGGGAACCTGTGTACAGTAGAGGAAACCCCTATGCCATGGAAGTTTTTTCTGGAAGTGCCAGACTGCATTTATATCTGCTTTATCTGTTTAAATGTAGAAATGAGTGCAGTATTCCAGATGAAGAGATAACATAATTTTGTAGAATATTCATTGCATTTCCATTATTATTATTATTCTCTCTGAATTTTTGCACTTTTGACACTTGGCTTTCTTCACTGCAGCATTATATTAGGATACTTTTTCTTGCTTTCCTTTATATGTTGTCTTGCAAGCAGGATGTTGAGCTCTGTAATAAAATATAGAATAGAATAGAATAGAAGTATTTCAGTTGGAAGGGACCTACAAGTTTTATCTAGTCCAACTGCCTGACCACTTCAGGGCTGACCAAAAGGTAAAGCGTGTTATTAAGGGCATTGTCCAAACGCCTCTTAAATGCTGACAGGCATGGGGCACCAACCACCTCTCTAGGAAGCCTGTTCCAGTATTTGACCACCCTCTCAGTAAAGAAATGCTTCCTAATGTCCAGTTTAAACCTATGTAGTGTGTCAGATTCAAAATTTGCTGAGTTTCAGCCATATCAGACTAGTGACTATCAAGTGTGTCAGTATGTCTAAAGGTGATTAAGTTTAGTCCATTTAGTGTCTCAAGAGTCTCATGAGCGTTATGGTCTGTGTTCAAGTACTGAAGAGAACATGAACAAAGAAGCACAGACATCTGATTAAAACAAAACAAAACAAAACACTCCAAAACAAACCTAACCCCTTCTCAAACCAAAAACACAGTAAAAGGCAAATTATTGTCAGACTGATAGCATCTTCTGGAGTACGTAGTAAATAGGTACAAATGTGAGAGGGAAGACAGAATGGGGTGTAAGGCATGTTCATCTGAAGTAGAAGGAAAAGCCCATAGGAATTAACTCACCTTTGGAAATATTTAGTTCAATATTAATGTATTTTTTCTAAAATATTACACTATTTCTAAAATACTGTAATAGTAAATAAAAAAAAAAAAGTTTGTTTTGTCTTGGCCAGAAATACAGTCTTTAATTTGCAGTCTTGTGATATCTGATGCTTTTCTCCTCTCAGGAAGATTAGTGTAGGAGAAGTGACTATTTTACCTAAGTCACCAGTACAATACATAATCTGTTGTGTAAATGTTACTTTCTTTTGAGTCTATAAGCTTCTGTCTGTGCTGGAATTTCAAGTCAGCTGTCCCTGAAAAAATATAATGGAGGAAGCTGTATACCTGATATTTCACTACATTATTGGGTACTGCATCCAGCTCTGGGTTCCCCAGTACAAGACATACATGGACCTGTTAAAGTGGGTCCAGAGGAGGGCCATGAAGGCTGTAGCGCCTCTCCTATGAAGAAAGGCTGAGAGNGTGTCCCTTGCCATGGCAGGGGGGTTGGACT
>VZTV01052706.1:0-20127 GCA_013400875.1 Anhinga rufa
GGAGTCAGAACCCCTGGAGAAGCCAAGGGCAATAAAAGCTTAGATAATGAGGGCAATAGTACATAGGGATGAATTGCAGCTTGGTATCATGATGTGTCACTATTCCTGCCAAAAAGATAATTATCACAGTCTTTACCAAGGTGGGCATGCCACCTATACTTAACCTGGAAAAGGAACATGTATAAATTTATATATGTTCAGTAAATAGCTGCCAGGGGAGGTCAGCACCTCTGTTGATCCGGTCCAGTACAGCTAATAGGAAGTGTAGCTGGAGGGATCCATTTGTGTTTTCCCTGACTTTTAGTCTTCTTGATTAACAGAGTTAAAGATCTAGGGACAGAGTTAAAGATCTAGGCAGAGTTAAAGATCTAGGATTAGGGATCTGGGGACAACAGCAACACAACAAAGAGCTGTGTGGGTATCTGGAAAGCTCATAAAGGTAAGATTCAAGGACTGATCAGTTCCAAAGATAGGAACCATTTACAAGACCAGAGATTTAGTTCTGAAAATTTTTCCTTCAATGTGTATGATATTTTAAAATCAAAGTGCTCGGTTTGGACCCATTTTCACAGGGTCATTAGGGATGTCATCTGCCATCAGAAAACAGGACACCTTTTCAGAAACGTATTTGTACTCCCAATTCTGCAGGACATTTTCACAGCATCATTGGTGGCATGGGAAGGAATAAGGGAGGGATATTGTCTGATCTAGGAGCACACACATGCTCCTCTAAATTTTTTGTGACAGTTATGTGAACAGAATATTACTCCTTCTGTCCCCAGAATGGTTTTGTCACTTTTATCTTTGGGTTGTGTTAGCAGAATTACTCTTTTTTTATTTCAAAAGAGAAGCAAAGGTGTCTGCACTAAGGCCAAGGAGGCAGCAGGAGTTCTCTGTGGGGAAAAGGTGAGTGTCAGACACATGATGGCAGCTGGTATATGTCAGTTCTTTCTTAGGGTTTTTTTTTTTCTTGTGTCACTACTTTGCTGCTATAGTAACTCAACAAAACAGTGACTGTAGTGCTACTTTGCTAGATAAGCATCAGCATATCCTGCTGTCGCCACATGATGAGTTGGGCTTTTTTTCTCCCTCCTGTAGGGACATAAAAGGAACTCTTTTCCATACCCATTTTTACTTTATGAACAGAGCAACATCATATGATGGACTGAACCTTTCACCCACATGTTTGCCCAAGTACATGTCTGTTCCAGTCCCATGGTTTCTTTCTCTTGCCAAGCAGCATTATCACTGCCTTTAAAATGGGCTGTAACAGAGTGAAGCAGCAACTTTTTTACATGAGTAATATTATCTTGAGTCTGTTGTTAACCAGTCTTACATGGCTTGTTTTCTCTGGTCAAGACATGGTATTCAATGACAGCTTTGATTTTTTGATCAAGATATTGATCATGTATATCCCGATACTGTTGCTGTTATGTTTGGCACTGGCACTGAAATGAAAACAGTTCTGAACCACCAAAGGGTTAAAAAATGGACATGTTTTTGACAAGTCTTCTGACTTTTGCCAGTATTACTGTTCATTATGATGACACTGTATTTTTTAAAAATAGCAGCTGTAGTTGTCATAAAACTATTTTCCCATTCCTCTCCTTAAAGTGTAATGTTGTAAATTCATGTGACCTTTCCTGCAAAGAATAAATATTTCTTTTTTTATATAAGATCTCAAGACAAGGGTTTGTAACAAACAGTGGCCCATTACAAAGCAGGGAAAAAAAACTGAGCTGAGCAGAAAGAAGCTTCAGTTCAATTTCACCTCATATCTTTCTAATAACTTACTTGTCACTTTATTACCTTCCAGTAATGTGAATGCTGCTGACAAGACTGTCACACTAACAGCAGACAACACCCTCTCTTCCTTAGCCCCAGCTCTCCTGGCTACTTATTGCACTGGCCCTGAAGGGACACAAACTAATAGTGTGCTTTCAAGTTCAGCACTTGGCCATCAAATATAAAAGGATGCGTAATTGCCTGTTTATCCCCTGTGAAGGGGAAATTGAGTATAAGAACCAGGCTTTACCTCCCTGTTCCTTGACACACACACACATACATGCACACACACATCTTCAGTGAGTGAAGGGAAGTCCCATCTGGAGCGCTTCGATTTGTCTTTGGGAAGCCCAAGGCTGCCACTGGCTGCTCTATCGAGCTATCAGACAGACAGTAACAAGATGGCTTCTTAACAAAAGGTCAGCTGAGAAATACTGTCTGTGATGGCACTTTTGTCTGCTTATGTAGCAACTAATTGCTTTGCATTGGCATAAGCCATACTGTGCCTGCTAGAAATAGTTGGGTGAATTTGCTACAGGTCTTGCTGCGTGGGTTTCATAGCAAATGGGATATGCAGTCTTTTCTTTTTCTGGTTTAGCCCATCCCTTGGCAAATTTCAGTGCAATGCCATCCTCTCAGGTTCCTATGGTGAATGCCAATTCCAGATATCCTTTTGGCCATGATAGGAACATCTCCTGCTGAGGTCAGCGTGAACCTCTGTAAAGTGTTAGGGAAACATTTCTGAGACACAGTCTGCTGCCTTCATATGAAGAATAATATTTTTTTCTGATTTATACCTTCATTTGCAAGAACACTGCCAAAAGTACAGGCTCCAGAAGCACTTCTTAGATGAGGCTGTTGAGAGATTTTGACAGTGAAGTAGCTTGGGAGCACATGCTATGTTTTAAGAAATTCTAAGTGCATGAAGGCCAGCATACCTGGCTTCAGCCACTCCCCTTCCTTTTTGTTGTATGCTGACTGACTGCTGAATAGCAGTTGAAAATTCAGGTAGGCAGAGGATCAGCTGAAGCGTGCTTTCCTTGCAGGGTCAGCAGCATTCCAATGCCGAGATCATAACACCAGGTCCTGTGCATGCCTGTGAGTGCTGGGCACTGCGGGTTGAATGGTGCTAGCAGCCAGTGCAGCACGCAAAGAAGACAAAGACAAGTTTGGACAAAGCCCAAGACTGGGAGACCTAATCACAGACATTTTGGGGTTCATTGTTTTTCATATCCTTGCATCAATTCATGGCATTAGTGGGCTGCAGCTCCTCTTTACTGTTTCCGGATGCTAATACTGTCTCCAGCACTATGTGGTAATCTGATGTTTGCTGCAACAGAGGTGATGGTACTCACTATAAAAATGCTGAGGCCTTTTACCAGTCAAAGGTCATTGATCTTCTCCCTTCTTTTCCTTCCGAGTGCATCAGAAGCTATAAGGGTGAGACCAGCAGACAAATTCCTGAGGCCCATTTGTGTCAGAAGTGTAAAGGCTGAGCCCAGGTTCTGCTCCCCTGTCAACTCCATGTGCACATGGCACTGATGGAGGTGGGAGCAGTCCAATTAGCTGACCTGCTATGATGAGCTTGGGCAGGCCCAACATCCTTTCTTTCTGTACCATTTCTGAGGCTGTTTGTGGAAACTGAGGACAACCATTTGGGTCCTTTTTTTGTATGTGTGTGAGTGTGTGTGTGAGACAGACAGACAGGATGGGAGACACAGACACAATGTTAGAACAAAGAGCCTTAAAATGAAGGTTACAAATGGACAAAATTATATGATTTTCATCACACTTACCTATATATATATATATATATATGTATATATATATATATATTTCCTCTTATGCACTTAAAGGCACAAGAAGCATGAGTGAGCAAATGTCTAATGTGGGTTTATTCAGATGTTCTACAGATTTCGTACACTGCTCCCTTCAAACCTTTGGAGAAAAATATTTTAGGAAAATGGAGAGAAGCATCCAGGGCAATTATATTTCTAGAGAAGAAAGAGAGAGCGAGACTAGCTAAGTGATGCATGAAGATTTTATAAGGCATTCGTTGTCAAACAAAAGGTTGAGAATGATCAGAGGATAATGCACAGTTAGGATGGCAAACTCATCAATAGTTAATCACAACCTGTCCACTTCTGTTATGAAATGCAAGAGGCTGTGAACAGCGGCTCTGGGGGACCAGTGGCACCCATGCACGTGCATCTGTGCCTGAGTGGAAGCAATCACCATGTCCAGCTCAAGACTTTGACACGTGGTCCATGTTCCTGTCCCCTCCACCTCCTGCGCTGATGGGGAAGAACGCATCCCTCCCACCCATCACTGCTGCGAAACGGTGCCATAGCTGCGCGAATTGTGATTCTAGGGATGTTCTTAGTCTACCCAATGACCTATGGAATAAATAGGGTCACTTAAGCTGTACAAACTAAGGCTGATTTCTTCATTATTTTTCAATCATAATTTTACATTTGGATTATTTTTTTTTACAAACCCTTGTACAATCTTCAGTCATTGTCTTACTTTTCCCGTTTTCTTCACCTTCTCTCATTCCAAATTCCCATTTCATTCCATTCTCTCATTAAAATTCTCTCAGAAAAGTAACACATCCTCCTGATGTTCTCCATTTCGGAAAATTTTATGCATTCCATCTGTGAAAATGGTCACCGTTTGTAAAGTGACAAGATGAATAAAATGGCCACTGTTGTGTGTGTGTGTCTCATTTAGCTATTTATAAATATGAAATTCAGCATGCTGCTTTTTCTTGTGCAAACTTTGGTTCCTATGTCACATGAGGCTCCTTTCATATAACGTGGCTGTTTCTTAATGGACAGCGTTTGTGTTCTCAGTTCATGCCTCCTGCCTCTCCTCCAGTCTATAAAAAAAGTGATCCGTGTTCCAGTGCAATGTATGTGCGACAGGTCTGCAAATAAGCTGATCTGAACCCTGAACACATTCAAAATTTACCCTGACTGAAGCTTCACACACTTTAACTTACTGCAAGCAGGTCACTGCAACCTGTTTGTACCTATGAATATCTCATTGTAGGGGGCTTACACCCATGGCCAAAGGGGTTTGGAGTTTCTTTGTTTTACTGAAGGCTCTTGCTTACTGGCACAGTTATTGTTTTAACAGCTTTGGCTGAGAAGGTCACACGGGCTAAGCAACACAGCGATTTCTTATGTAGCTGTCTGCTGTGTTTCAGTTCTTCTGAACTGGAAAGATGGGAACCTGACTGGGGGTTCACGCGGAGATGTAAGCTGAGATTAACTGGATTTGAACCTTCATGTGTTTGGGGGTCTGTAAGGGCCTGGCAGCAGGTTCACTCCCAGAGGCGAAAAGCCTGGAAACCCCTTTCCCAGTGAGCATGGGAGGTCTCTGCTGCAAACCCCCAGTGCCGCTCAGATACGCACCGGCTGCAGCAAGGAGGCTGCTGCGTGGAGAACAGCGAGCTCGCTGCTGGCTCACAAAGCTAGGCTTGTTCCGGAGGACTTTGTCAAGACGTGTTCCTGGGGTACCCGCCCCAGGCATGGGAAAGTGTGGAGTCGGGGCCTGAGGGACGTTTTTTACGAAGATCCTTCTCTGTTCAGAATAGGTGAGGCTTTTTATTTTCACTGTTTGTTCTCAGTGTGAGCAAAACGTGAATGCTCTGCTGTCCTGCCTGCAGAACCAAAGCATGCACTACGGAATATAGCTGTACAAGGGGATATGAAAAACTGCATCATGTTGATCTAATAATCGTGACATTGGTAGCTTCATAAATACTGTATGTACTCTAAACAATTTTTTTCCATTAGTAGTCTGAGGGAATTAAAAGTCCTGTTTTTAATTTGACTTTTCTTTTCTTGTATTTTCTGTACTGTAACTGTCCTACAGTATGTCTTTTGCATAAAATGCATAAGGTTTTGGGGATATAAATGGAGTTTTACTCATACTTTGTCCAAATACCTCTTGTAATTTGTATCAAAATTCTTGTACAATTTTTATATTAAAGATTTATCAGTCACTGACCTTTCTGTCTCTTTGTCTTTCACTTCTTCATTTTTTACTGATTCGAACAATACACCTTTCCATGGGAAGGTGTATGGTCATGGAAAGATGATCACCTGTAAAGCTTGCACAAGGCCTCTTGTAGTTTGAGAGCCGCATACTACATTTAAGAGTTTTACCTATTGGCCAGAAATTGAATAGGTAAAAGTTTTGCGGGGGGAGGGGAAAGTATAATTTTTTTCTCTGGCTTGTACAAGTTTCCTCAGAAAAGTCATCATTAATTTGCTGTCCAGAGTCCTACAGTTTCACTAAGTTAGTCACTTAACATGTCTGCAAAAACCTCTTAATATGGACATTGCTCACAATTAGGTATGTCTGACAGATGAAGAAATTGAAGTGAAAGGTCTTGCCAAACTTAGTGTCCTAGCACAAGTCAGTCCCCCTTCTGCTTTTCAAAGTAGAGGCACACAGCTCATTAATCTCAGTGGTTAAGTAAGAACTTTATTGAGCTTTGAAATGGTGAGGACATCAGCCAAATGTATCTCCCCACAGACCTTTACCTGGTAATCCAGGACTGGGTGGTAAGCATTTATCACCAGAGGATTCACTTTTGTATTCTTTTCAGTGGCTTTGTGCTCCACACTGACAAGAACAGGGTGTCGTGTGCAGAGGTGTTCTGAAGTTCCATTTCCAGGACAGAATACTTTCCTTTGTTAAGAAATGTTGTTTTTCTTCTAAGGGACAGCTGTAGCAGCTGGCATAATGTGAGCAAGATTCTTCTGGGGTAAATGCTTTTGGTTCAGCCTGAGTTCCTATAGTGCTAGTCATTTTCTACATACGGCACTTCTCATTGATAAAGAAAACAGATGAAGGGATGTCTCACAATAGGATATTTTTGTGGATGGCATGGTGCTCAGGGGGACAAAAAGGTCACATTACAGGCAATCTGAGTCAATGTGCTGGCATAGGATTCATATTAATTCATTCTACAAAAGAAGAGCAAAAGGCAACTCAGCTTAAGTGCTGCAAGGTGCTGAGCACTGGGGCTGTGATGCCTCAAAAAGTGGATATGTGCTGAACTTTAAGCGCATGTACAGTCCTGTTTAGCTCAATAGGAATGGATATCTTCTTGCAAATGAGCCCTTTTCTAACAGGTTAGCTGGACTGAAGACAGCCTGCTCAGTGTTTGGCAAGATTCAATAAGCCATTTTCATTGCCTCACTTCTTCTTATCGGCAAAATGGAGGCAACTGGACTCACTAGCTGAATGTGGGGGTGAGGAAAGAAGGGAATGTGATGGCCAATTAAGTAGCATTCACTAAGTACTGTGCACCGTAAGTCCGAGGAAAGTTGGTAGGCAATACATACTGTTTGGTGGATTTAGTACTTTCTTGAGATGTCACCAGGTCTGTCCTTTTGCAGCCCTCCTAGCATGACCAAGAGCCAGTTTTCTGCAAAACATTTTGCTCTAAAAATAAGACTTCACCTTCCAATCCAGCTTCTTCCCAGATTTAATTTAGTCTATGTGCTGAGAGCCACAAGCCATATAGATAAAAGATACCTGCAACAGGTCCACTTACTAAAGGCCTGAGAGAGTGTTTATTCAGTTTGCCTGTCTTCCATCAGCTGGACATAAACAACCCAATAAGGAGCTGAATGCCTTTAATCTGTTGTCAGCTTCATGTAATTAATTTGCATACCACCCTTTCCCTTCCCTTCCCTTCCCTTCCTTCTCCTTCTCCTTCTTCTTCTCCTTCTCCTTCTTTCTCACCTTCCACATTCTTTCTCTTCCTCTCTTCTTTCTTTTTTTTGTCTTTTTTTTCTTCCTTTTCTTTTTTTCTTACTTTTCCTTGTTTGCCCCAAAATGCTGCAAGCACATGTTGCTTTTCTTAATTTGGGTGGGTAGGAAAAAGAGGGGGGAAGGGAAAAAAAAAGGTTAAGCAACTTTGTGGAAAGTCAACCTCTGTTGAGGCATGTGGTTATCCTCCCATGTTATTAAATGTCATAGATGTGTTAATGTAGTTCTGCATGGAAGCCAAGCATAATTATAATCTTTTCATCTGTCATAACACATCTATAATTGGCATGAATTCCCCTAAAACAATTTTTTTCTAGCATAGGGTTTTCATACTCAGTGCAGAGATATTAGCAGGCACCCAGAAAGACTGCTTTTGGCACAGCTCTGAGCTAACTGCCTGGGTGAGAGCCAGTTGAAGAGCACTGGGATACTTGAAAACTTGCTGTCTGCTTGTTCACTCCCTGCAAGTTGACAGTGTGACAGTAGATTAAGTGCTACTAATTTAATAAAGCCACTCCTACAGTGATGATATACCAACAATGGGCAAGGGGTGGTAAGAAGAGACAGGGATAAAAAATACATCAGTTTGCCTGAAGTAATACTGGAAAAAAGCACCCTCTATTGATCTTATGTGAGGTGCAGTTATTTTTAAGTCACCTGACTCATGCTTACCCAATCCTTACCTGTATTCATCAGAGACAGTATAATGAACAGATATTGATTAACTGGGGTAGCTGGAGAGATTTCCCAACAGTGCTAGTTCACATTGATAGATCTCCAATGGGAATACATGCAAGTGCAGCCCTGCAACATAACTTATTGTGTTCTAGGTCCTTCAATTGATTTTGTTTGAAGAAAAAATATACAGTGGCTCTCCCATGACCTTTAGCTGAAACCTCTCTGTAAAGAAGAACACAAAATGACAGTCAGAGCAAGTAAGCATTGCTGCTTACAGTCTTCTCTGTCGTAGCAGAGCCAAGGTAGCGATGTACGGCATGTACTTTGTGGTCTCCATAGGATCCTAGTGCCCAGCACAGCCCTGCTTTTAAGTGGCAACCTCTAGCTATTAGTCAAAAAAAAAAAAAAAAAAAAAAGGAAAAAGAGAAATCCAATTACAGCCTCTCTGTTGCTCCAGTGTTTCAGCTAGATTTCAGTTCTCCCAGCAATACACTGCTGATCCTATGATAGCTCCTTCCAAGGTGAAGTGTTTCCCACAATAACCAACACAGAGTTTAGCAAAATACTCTGTGGAAATAATGATATTGAACTGGTATTGCATCCCAGTGGACTACTAGTCCCAAACGCTAGCTTGCCAAGAAGCTTGAAGCCTTCTGAGCATTTTGTCACATGGCTGTTATTGAATGCCCCTTTTGGAGTTTTCTGCACTGCTTGGGATTGCTTTCTCATGGCAAGTTCTCCAGAGCAGTGTGCTGCTGATGTGGGATCCAGATCCCCGTTTTCAGACTGTAGCAGCACCTAGGGAAAGTAGCACCTACCAGTACAGAAGGTGGTGTCAAATGGGATGGTAATAGTAAGAAAAAAAGCCTAAAAGGAATTTACAAAGAAGAGCAAAATTGGCCACCCCAAAATGCATGTTTTAGAAGTCAGAAGGCTGGCTTAGGAGCAATGTCAGACTTGCCGGAGGTCAAGCTGACTCAGACTTTGCAAAATTAAAGCAAATAGCAAAATCCTCCTTCACTGGGTAACTTAAGTGAGACCGACCAACAACATGAAGATACTTTCTGATGAAGTGCAGAGGCTTTCAAGATTGAACATGATTCCAGGATTTATCAGATTATTAATTTCCATGAGTCTGGACACCTGC
This sequence comes from Anhinga rufa, assembly GCA_013400875.1. Classification (NCBI taxonomy): domain Eukaryota; kingdom Metazoa; phylum Chordata; class Aves; order Suliformes; family Anhingidae; genus Anhinga; species Anhinga rufa. Next base: position 9,401 of record VZTV01052706.1, read on the forward strand.
CCTACTTCCCCAAACCAAATCCAGCCTTCATTTAGAACACTGTATATAGTTCAGTTGCCCATGGACGAGAAAGACAAATTCAAAGAAAGGCTGCTTAATCTTGCAGAGAATAAAATAGGCATTTTTATGATGGTAGCTTAAGAGAGCTTGGTTTCCATAGCCAAGCAAATGAGAGCTGAAAGGGGGGCATAAATATGTCATATATTTATAATGTTATATTATATGTGACATGCACTGCATAAATATATGACAATGGAGTGGCATGTAAACACCAGGGAAAAAGAAGAGCTATGTACACTAAAAAGAACAAATAGATATATACAATTTTATGCTGGAAAGGAGAAACAAGTTTAAGTGCTGGAGCAGAGACATTCTGGATCAGCTCTCCAATATCAGCAGAAGAGGCCAAAATGAGAACTAGCTAGATGATAGAGACTGTATCAGTTTATGAGGAGATTTAAAACATGGTTATTTGCAAAAACAGGGGTGGCACTTCCTGTCCATCATTTTTAGTCTATACCCAGTGGTGTTTAACTAAGTAAGCAGACTATTATGAGGATAAGTTCAAGACCCTTTGGTATTCCCATCTGTACCACAGTACAAAGTAAATGTGTTCATCTTGCCAACTCATTTTCTCATGTCTCAGAGAAATATCTATTATTTTACCTTACCTGATGGTAATTTTTGCTTCTTACCAGCCCTTTCTTGGGACAGTAAAAGTATCCTTGCTATACAAAATCCTTTTCCTTTCTTTCCAAGATGATGTTTTTATGCAGCTGCTCCACCTTCTTATGTCTTTTTAAATCATACATTATAAGACCAATTTAAGTTTTCTTGGTTAGAGCATTTTATTTAATTAGTCCAATATATTTTGATACTCTCTAACAGAGTTTGAATTCTTTCCCATATGCCAGGACGCACAGAGAAATCTGAAGTGCTACAATAATTACGAATCACACACTCTACATTGCAGAGAGTGGCTTCACATTATTGGAATGTGTGAAGAAAAAAACTTATAAGCAGTTGAGTGTGGAGGTTATCAGAGCTCTGGGCATGTGCAGTATGAAGTGATTTGAAATTATTATGCCACTTACAAGTTTTTAGACAGCTTCAGTCTTTCAAATTAAAGTGATATTAAAAATGCAAAGCACTCTCGTAATTTCACATTTCTGTGTCCTACAGTTCCAATTTTCTTTTGCCTTTGTGTGTGTGTTCATCTAACAATAAAGAATCTTGCAGCATCAAAATTATGTAAAATTTTAGAATTAAAATATCTGAGGCAAAGGACTGACACAAAGACTGTACTCCTCTAGAAGTCCTGTTCTAAGTGCTTCACAGGTGGTATCTTGCACTGGAATATATACTTCAGGTGGATATTCTCATCCTCTAATTGGGGATGAATAATAACAACACACCTTTCTCAATGATTTGGGAAAGGGGCTGGGAGGTATCAAATATGCAGGTTGTCTGGAATATTTTGTATGACTTGAAAAAAGACAAACTTTGAAATTTGGATTTAAAAAAAAATTATTTCCTAGATCCTAGATTATTTTACAAGATGTAAAGCATTACAGTTGCTGTGTAAAATTTTCCATCCTGTTCCCATGGCCTCTGGCATTTGTTCACATAACTTTACACTCACTGAGCTCCATTTTGGCCTGGGTGCGTTCAACGCAGACTGGTGAAGGAAGGCTCTAATCAGTCTGACATGCCTGGGAGCTGGTAGGAAATTGAACTCTATATCCTAGACCTAGTCTTGTAATTAAGACCAGAATAACAAAGGTCAACCCCTCGACATACTAGAGTGGTCAATGTCCACTGATTCCAGTGATAAATACTACATGAATGAAATGTAAACTGCAAGTGGAGAATTTCATTATGGTATATATACAGTGCATATTGGTTTACAAGAATTTAGGTCAAGAGTTGTATCATGTTTCAAGTTTCTCTACAAATCCACTAAATTCTATCCTGAAAACTTTGTGCTTTCCTTAAGCTGGCCACAGCCCAGAAAAAGCTTTGCAATGACTTTTTTCTTTTTTTTATGCAATGTCTAAGACCCTAAAGTACACATTTCTAAAAGATGGTAAATTGCCAAAATACATGTGAACCTTGTGTTACTCTATTGCAAGCTCCATGAGCTAAGCCATACAGAAAAGTTAGAGAAAGCTGTTAAGTCACAAAGAGTATGTCAGGGAATCAATTCTGAGAACATTTTAGAAATGAATAAGCTATAGCAAGAATTAGCATGATTACAAATGCCAGGCCATAAGAAAACAATGTCAACAAGCATGAGGGTTAGACTCACAACCTCTGGATCAGTAAAAGTGTTAATTCACGAAGATCAAAGGGTCAACTATGTCTAATAAAACAAAAATAATGGGTGACTAAACAGCTTGCAAAATACAGTCATATGTCATGTTAAGGCAAGTTTTCAAGGAGGAATTTTTGAATTCATTGAACACTTGCTTTTTGGAATGGCTTTTTCTGTAAAGTGTAAGATGAGAAAACTTCTCGTCTTAATTCAAAGTAACACGTTAGAGCTGACTTGTGAAATAGCTTTAGTCAAGCCACTAAGTAATCACAATCCCAATATAATCAACTTCAGATCTTCCAGAAAACAGTTGTTGAAGGAGAAAAAAAAAAATCATACTCACATGTTATATTTTAAATCAGGAGACCTTTTAAAAAAACTGTTCAAAGAAAGAATAACATGTAAATTCGTAGATGCAGCATAGAGATTATTTTAAGCTACCATAACTTTCAAAGTCAGTAGGAGAAACAGAGAGCAGGAAGGCCTGAAAAAGTATACTGCTGTTTTCTTTCTAGCCCAGTTTCCTAAGGAAATGAGTGTTATGCCATCTGACTGCATACATGTAGGTCTGCCTGTGTGCAACTTCTGCCTCTCTGTCCCCTGCCTGGCGATATGAATGCATGGACCAATTTCAACCAAATTTAGCCAAAGGCTAAAAACACCAAGATGGTAGGTGTGAGTAGTAAGGGACAGGAGATGTGCGGTATTGACCCTGGGAATGGCTGCAGAGAGGGGAACAACTGCAGAAACCTTTTCCGTCAGTGCTGCTATCCAACACAGGACCCACACCCTGGGGAAAACAGACTTTGAGCTAGTTCTCACGGAGATACTTGCCTGATGGAAACCATGCTTCCGCCTACTGTGGCAAGAAAAGTGATTTTCCTGGGCTGTTTTATTTGTTTCTGTGTTAAGGCTCAGCCCTCCCCTTTGGAGTGGTGGAGTAGTGCAGCTAGTTCCTCAGCCACAATGAGGGCTTAGGCAGCCAGCTACAGATCTGGAAAGCCCTGGGAGCTCTGGGCATCATCCCTCCAGCACAGTGGACATCTGGGGCCAGCCATGTCAGTGCCATTCAAGCAGTCTGGATCCACATCCATTCACCACCTCTCTCAAGAAGGAAGTGACAGCTGCTGAGGCTATCCTGGCCCAGCAGCTAAAGCAGTAGCTATGGAAAGTGTTTTCATATCTTTTTATCACCCAAAAGGGGAGGAGAGCACTCTGCACTCACCCCAGCAGAGCCACTGCCATGGGCTGGGGCAAGCAGAGGGCAGAGTGGGGAGGGGTGCCCACCTCTCCTGCCACCACATCCCTCCAAACCCCACAGCTGTCTGGGTAGACCTGAATCACCAAAATCCTGCTGTGCTGAGCTGTGGTGGAGGAGCACATTCCCATCCACCAAGACTGACCTTTTCTGGGTTTGCCAACTTGCAGCTCGCTGAGCCCAGCATCCTGCTTCAGCCTGTGGATGATAGGCTGCCATCAGGAAAGACTAGCAGTTTCCCAACGTTGGATGACACCAATTGCTGCTAATGGTCCCCCAGAGGTTTTGTTGTTATTGGGTTGGGTTTCTTTTCCACTCATTATTGAGTCCATTATTGACACTGCCTGCTGTTACTGAAGCTGTATGGCCAGAGTTTTGCAAAGAGAGCAGGGCCCATGAAGGAGGGCTAACCAGTAACCAGAAAACCAGCAAAATGCTGGTCGCCCTTCTCTTGTCATCCCTATATGGCTTTGCAGCAGCAGGCAACTCATTTATTATTACATCCCTGTGCAAGCTGTGTGGTCTCAGCAGCCATTTCAAGAGTCAAGGCCCGTATGCTAAGTTATTAAAGCCAAACATATTTTAATCCATAATTGTGCAAGATTTATTTAATTTAGGGGTTTTATTTATAGTTCAATTGGGATTGTAATGTATTTTCAGCTCCCCATACCGAGATTTGTCAATTTTTACTGCGTCTTTTAATTGTGTTCTTCCAGTCCAAGCACCAGCAGTTTTCCAAAGCAGTCTGCTTGCAAAATTCTTTTGCTTCAGAGAGATGGTGGAGAAAAAGAAATTTATTTGCAGCTTTTACCTGAACTACTTGAAAAAATAGCTTATTCTTTTACTGATGGGAAGGTAATGATCGCACACTCCATACGTGACATTGCTGAGGCTGGCCCTGATGAATCATGGCTGCAGCAACCGTTGTATCCTCTTCTTTAAAAGTAGGTTGCTTTTCTCAACAAGCTCTGCTGCAGCAGTTTAGCCCTCCCTTGGCCCTGCCTCTGCCCCAGATGTCTGTCTCTCAGCTGCTCTTGGTCGCAGCTCTGCCCCTGTTCTCCTTTCCCTGAGCTCAGCCTCAGCAGGAACCTGGGCAGGGGGTATGCAGCATGGAGGGATGCAGGAGTCCGACACCTCAGCTCCCCTTGTAGTACACCTGTCTCTGGTCTCCTTAACCATCTGTGCCACACCAGCCCTCCTGTGCTTAGCTCCTGGAGCTTCAGCCTTCCTCCAGCTCTCAGGGCTTGATGGGCTCCACAGCAAGCATGGTGCTGCTCTGCCCTTTCCTTTTGAACCAGGCAGGGTGCAGGGAGGTCTTGCTCCTGGCCCAGTTCCCATCACTACAGGCAGAAGGGTGGCAGAGTCCCAGCTTAAAACTCTGGGAGCTTTGCCAGTTTGATCGGTGCGGGACAGCAAAGATCAAGTTTGGTCTTCAGCAATGAGGAAATGTCATGGTAATGCTAATTAAGCAAAAGACACCATTAAAAAAAAAAAAATCGTGGTGACCACCATGGGAGCAATGTGTTATTAAACATTAGCACACAGCCTGTGTGTGAGGGAGGGAGCTCTGAGGGACTGACCGGCTCAGCAGCTTCGCCAAGTTAACCAGTAGTTCAGAAAATAATGGAGTGAACATCCTTTCCTCATAACTTTTAATAAGACAGCTCATCAGCTGCATTCACTGCATCCAGAGCAGGAAACTTGACGAGGTGCTTTGTACCAGGAAAGCACATCCAGTAGGCTCAGTGTCAGGTCCCAATAAAGGCAGCTGTGAAGTATTATACAGATTTACTTTCTGTGCAGTTAAGAGGGCAGGCTGGGAATTCCAGGGGACAGAAAAAGCCACCCCAACTGAATAGCTGTCAAAGTGATAATCCTTTTAAAAGAATATGTTTGCTGCGTGCTGCTTATTTATACAGAGCCTGTGCGTCTGGTGAAACTTTTCAGTCCTTGTGAATTCAAAGGGGTAAAGTTTCTGTTAACATAAATGAGGATGTTATATACCAAGATCCTGGAGCTCTGAGACTAGAATATTCCCTTGAATCACTATAAATGGTGGAATCTTAATAGAAATTGACTCTTTTTTTTACTTTAATAAACCATTTAAATTAATGTTACAGTATTAATATTCTGCAGCAGGATTCCCATAAAAAAAGACCAAACCAACTTTGTGTTCAGAATCTAGATTGGTTAAAAAATCTTTGCCTTTCTTCATGCAGCAATGAAAAGGACAATCACAAAACACGCAGATGCTGGATATTTTTTCCCATGTAGGATTTTTGTTGGGCCTCATTTTTGACAGCCAATGCTACTGGAAACTTGGAGGTAAACTCTGCTACTGAGGAACAAGTTCAGTATTGATGTGCATTTGACACTGACTCCTGAGGACAAAGAACTTGTCTTGTCTGTGCACACTGCTGTAGGTCTCCATTTTGATTAAAGCCCATAGTTATTATTCTAATATTAAACCCCCAGAAAATTCCTCCCCCATGATGAAATCAGTAAAACATATGCATCTGTTTATGTGCCTAAGAGGGAGAAAATGAGATGAAATTTTTGTGACTGCCTGCTGCCGTGACTGTATTGAGCGACCTGGTAATCCTGTGCTGAGAGTGAGGGTTTTCCACTGCCCAGGAGGAGATCACTAGGTTTGTCACACTTCTGTGTATAAGTACCACAGACTGGTCTGTAAGCATCGAGTCTTTCCTGGCAATGGCAGAAAAGCCTGAATCAAACTTTCAGTTCCTCTCCTCACGTCTAGTCTGCAAAAGCCCCTTTGGGATCAGGCCCTTTAATTTCCTCTGATTCTGTTGTTAATTTGAATAAGCATTTAACCTGTTTCAAGATTTATTTATTTTTTAATGAGCATTTCCCAGCTATTTCATTCTAACAAAGTGGGATGGGAGTAGTTAACACGTCCATTTTCCCATTCACAAACAAGCTGCTTGCCTCCAAGATGCAATTATTTTCTTTTACCTGTTTAGGAAATAACACTGCTGAAGTATCTCTGATGTAGGCGGTATGTTGCCTGCAAAAAAAATGGCTGAGGCATGGGCCTATTAGCCTGCCCATGCTGCACTAACGATTTCACTAATGCTTTACCCTCACATGATTTAACAGGGTTTCCCTCAGATGACTGGACAAATGAGAACAGATGATCAGCAGAGTTCATAAAAGTGAAATATCTGATAGCTGCACCCCTGTTGCTCTTGTGTTGTGGATGAATCTGCATGCAGAGGGGTGAGGAGAAAGAGGAAGGGAGATGATTGTAAAACAGCTCCATAATTACCACATAGATAAAGCTATGCATCAGTGAGAAACTTGTTTTAAGATGTGTACATTGCCATAGGCACGACTGCCAAAGTCTGCTTTCACTTAGGCTGATAGAAGTCTGGAACAATCCTATTTTCAGCCAAGTGACTTCAATTTGCACAAGAAGAAGTGAGAGCTGAATCTGTCCCTTCAGTAAAAAAAGAGAGGGTGAGAAAACAGAATGCAACCTAGTCAGACAAAGGGCATGAATCCCTGTATTCTGGTCCCTAAACTAGTCTTATTTCCTAGTGCAGACAGCTTCCCTTCCACACTGCGGAGTGCCCTATATTGGCTCTTTTCAGCTTCTTAGAAAATATGGGCAGTGTTTGCAGAGTCCAGTCTTTATTATTCTTTTAACCTGAATGATTATTTCACTTCTACCAGCTTGCCCTGCACTACTAACAAAACAAGAAGCAATAAATCTTCATCAAGGCTTCTTGGTGTGGGGTGAATAAGCAGCGCTGGTGCTGATTCCTTAAAAAAACTCATTTCTTGTAACGTGAGCCCTGCTGAAGATGGTCATGTCAACTGATTAGACTTTTTACTTGGCCATATTGATTCTGTTCTACACCGATGCAGCCCATAATGCTGGCTAATGTTATTGACGAGCCATCAGTCCTGCAGAGACGTGTGGGGCTTGCAGCTCTCTCCAAACCACAAAAACCTATCCATGGACAATGATGGAGAGGAAGAGGAAGATGCAAGCAAAGCACTCAAGCTGGCTTCATTCGGCCTGTAATACATTAATGAAAGACATACACTCTGTGGGAAGAGACAGATGTGGCTCTCCAGAAGCCATTTATTTATAAAATAATTATGAATGCACGGTCGAGTCATGGATTTTCATTACAGTGTTCATGTCTAACACTCTTTCTTTGTTCACGTTTTGCTCTAAATGAAATATAAAGGGAGAGTGATAGCAGCAGAGGCCTGAGAGAGATTACTCTCTCCTTCCCTTTACTACCTTTTGTTAAGCCTCAAGGACAGGTGCTGTATGGCTTTGTCAAAGTAATGCAAAGCTGCTTCTACAAGGTACACTTCAGTCACAGTCTGAGAGGTGGCCTCTGCAGAAGTGTGGTAGAAGGCAGCGTCCCAGCTCACTAAATGCTGGAACTTGTTTGAACAATGCAAGAGCATTGATACCAGCTGCTGCATGGAGAAGAGTGAGTTTGATCTTGTGGACTGCTGAGCACAAGGTCTAAACTACTTAAATCTCCATTTCATTTCCTTTTTGTTTCCTTTTCTATTCTTTCTTTTACGCTCTGCCTTCTTGAAATCTTAGTGTAGAGGCTTTGAAAGTTAGTCTGCCTTTTTCTGTCTCAAAATGAGAAAAGCAGAATAGAGCTATGACCTAGTCATTCAATGACTTCTGATTCTCGAAGAGGAAGAAGACTGGGAACTAGTAAGGAAGTCAATTATTGTATCACACCATTCAACTTCTGAAATAATAGCTCCATTGTAAGCTGTACTATAGTAATAGCGAGATAGGTAAACATTAAGAACTTACAGCCAAGAGTTTGCTTTGTGTGCCTTTCTAGAATAAAGCCATAAGGTCAGACCATAGAAAACATGACAAGATGATTTTCTGCTGGAAATTTTAGTGTAAATTCAAGTCTAGTCCTGCCTCTTTACAGTCTTCCATCTGCTTTTCAAGGCATCTAAACTGTACAGGTTGTTTGAAAAGACCCATTTCCTTCTTTAGGCTGACTGGATTTTAAAGTACAAATATTACTGGGCTTACATCATGTCTTTGAAAAACATGCCACTTAGCGCGCTCCTGTAAGTTCATGAAATAAAATGCCCAATACGCTAATAGCCCTTCCAGTGTCCATCAATAGTTAGCACTACAGACTCCAGGAGAGGAAGCTGTGTGTTTGCAAGATAGGAAAAATGCTATGTAAGAGTTTGATATTAATATTATTACTGGCAATCTACTGAACAAGTGACAGAAGAGTTCAGGGACAGTATGCTGACCTGCTGGACATGCCATACAGGTGCCAAAGGTAGTGCTTGTAACAGGAAATTAACAATAGGAACAGAGAAAAAGCAAAGGAGCTGAAGTAGCGTAGTCCTTTTTTAAAAACAACAGCTCACAATTCATCTTGAGTGAAAGGACAAAACCACATTGGGTGTGAGGTTACATTAGAAACATAATAGTCCATCCTCAGTGAAAGGTTTGCAAACCCATGCCTGCTTACAATTTGTATGAGAGACCAGGCTGGGAAGGTGGATGAATTCACAGAGCTCAGTAATGTGATAAAAGACTTGCAGAATTTTTTTTGCAAAGTTCAAAAAATGGATTAATTTTGCAGAGCGCAGCTGCAGTGATCTATATATATTATTACAAACAAGATAATAGTGTTCATAAGCAGAGATGAAAGTGAACAGGAGCTGGCAAAATAAATGTTAGCTGAAACTGAATCCCACTAACCTCCTGTGGAACATTTGTGATATTAACCCCCTGCACACCCACAGCAGAGCATTCACAGAGGGAGGCTGAGCACAAAGCTTGGTGATGTTTAATTTTAATTTAGCACAGCTTATCCAGGAGAGACCATACAGCTCTGTGGCATGGCTATTGAAGACAATGTGAGTGTGTCTGTGTGGGTGCATGCATGTGCAATTGCAGCCAAAACGAGATGTCAAAGCAAAGTGGTCTGGTTTTAGGCTTATTATAAAACAAATGGTTACAATCTGGGCCACATTTGCTTGGTGTAAATCCAGAGAAAACTCGTTTCATAACACTGGGTTGGTTCTGTGCTTAGAGATCAGAATTTGGCTCTTTCTCATGCCCTCACATAGCCTTTTCTTTTTGTGTATTGCCATGGCCTTCCCTTTGAACATTACAGTTCCCAAAACATTAAAAATTGTTTTTAAACTTTTTAAAAAACAAATAAACAAACAAACAACCCCCACCCCCTCACTCAAAAGCTACTATCTTTAGCATTTAATATTGTCTCCATTTGACTGTTTTAGGGCTGTAGCCACATATACATTGGCAGATGGAACTGACCTGAGAAAAAACAAGTCTGTAGTGTCCAGAAAGATAATTTTGGAAGCAGTGTGCTGTCCTCTTCTAGGAGACTAACACTAGCCTGAAACAGCCCATTCAGTAATTATCTTGGGTTTACAGAAAACATGAGCTAAATCTTGACCCTACTGAAGCCAATGGAAACGCACTGGCACCAGAATTTCGATGTATAACTGTCAAACATTCTGACTGAAGCATATTCCCTATTAATTTAAATGATCCTAGGCATCACTGAAGCCTAATTTCTTGTGAATCTCTGAGGTAATTAAATTATTCTCTTTTGACCCTCCAGAGTATTTCATTTGGAAGCTCAAGAGGTTAAAAAGTAGCCTATTCTTATGCAAACATAAGTAAATCCGGCACACAGATTCTTTAATTTCTTCAGCTGCCCTTTACAGTTCCCCTTTGTGACAAACTGGTGATTTTTGACATGAGAGAGCTTATAAGTAAAGCGTAAGTAGACACCATTTGCTGAGAAAACAGTCTCACATGCAGTTTGAAAGAGCTTCCTTTCTTTAAGCACAAGTTTCTCTTCTCCTTTCAGAAAGCAGGAGAACAATACAGCCTATTTCACTTTCAGCACCATATATATAGTGTGCAGTATGCAATTCCATGAGCTGTAGATGAGAAAACCCAATTTACTAATTTGGTTTGGCAGATCCTAGCAAGAGAGGTCTAAACATGGGTTCCCATCTGAGTAATTACACTGAAGACTGTGGTATTCCTCACTTTCTGCTCTGTCATATCCAGACTTCAGAAGAAGAGGACAGCATTTCTAGCTCTGGAGAAGCTGGCTAGTATTTGCTAGAGTG
>VZTV01052715.1:596-11103 GCA_013400875.1 Anhinga rufa
AGCACCAGGGAAAAAGGACAGGAGCATAACTTACACTCTTAGCATCCATTTTACCCTGGGATCCTTGTGGGTCTAATGGAGTATACTGGAGTGCAGTGCAAAATACCAGCTCCACAGCAGAGAATCTGGTCTGTTATCTCCTAAAACAACTTGCATCCGTAACAGATATTACTACAGCTAACACGTTTAGTTATCTTGAGTAGCAGAGTTTAATTTATATTCAAAACTTAATACATTCAGCAAAATATATCACTTTGCTTATTGTTTTGAACACCCTGAAGTTAATTAATCTATCTAACCAATATTCTAATATTAATTGTTTTATTTTTCTCTACTGGGTGTAATTTTTGTTGATGTACTTATAAAAAGGTGATGGTCTGATTAAAAGGCTTAACTGCATTTACAAACAATGCAGGGTTTTCTGTACTTCCAATTGTGCAGTATTTAATTATGTTAAAATGCTATTGCCCTAAATACTGCTTTATCAAATACTGTATCTCCCTTCAGACCTTGTTTCCTTAAATGCTGACAGATTTTTATGTTCTTAACTCTCTACGTCAAACTGCAAACAACATCCTGGTTCCGGCTCAAAAAAAACTATTGATGAATAAATGCTATTTATATAAAGAGAACATCAAAATTCTTCTGCTAACATTGACCTTTGACAGCCTTCTCACACCATATGGAATCTGATGTTTTTCTCCTGATTTTTTTTAAAACCACAGATNNNTTTTAAAACCACAGATAAGTACTCTAGCACTGGAGACTTTGTAAGTGACTTTTCCTGCCACTTACGAAGATTCGTGTGATTATGGAAGAATGCAGAATTGCATTCAACAGGGCCATGTCAGACTATTTAAAAAAATATCACGGAGTTGGAATATCTTTCAGTAACTGATAGGCTGCAGAGTGCAATGAGCACAGATTCTTACCTGTATGGTCAAAATTACTGAATCATAGAAAATATAGGCTGAATGAAATGTTGTCTTTTACTGAAGTCTGTAGCACTCAGTAGCTGAGTTTACTAGGACAGATATTTTGTCCATTATATTTTATCAGAATTCATAACTATGTACACCAAAATTGTATAATGTGCTGTAATCTCATTGTGCTTTTTCAAGGTAATCACTATTTTTTATAGAGTTTGTGGCCAAAACCAGTGTTATGATCATTTGCTCTGATGTCCTGCATAAAATACCTCAGAAATGGTTCAGTCATAATTCATTCTACCTTAGGGCAGAAGGATGGACCAGACCTATATGAGTAAATCCATGGTCCACTGACCTTGGTGGTATCCTAAACAAAATATGATGACCTCATTATGTGTAAAGAATTGCAGTTATAAAAAAGCAAAATAAAACCTCATATGAATACATTTTTATATGAGTTAGCAGCTATGTGTCATTGACTTTTGACAGGCACCATCAGGAATTAGGCCGTGTTATTGTAATTTTTCTAATTAATATTTTAAATTAAGATGGTACATATGGTAACATTTTAATTTAGTACAACTTCTTTTGCCTAAATGCTAAATATTTATCACATGCCTTCCCACCAAAAGAAGAATACAACATTTTCCATAGATTTTTTTTTTTTCCCAAAGTACTATCTGGTCCTTGCATTTTAAAAAAAGGTTTGGAAGCAGTGTACTAGATAACCTCTCTTTATTCCTTGCCATCCTTTCCAATAAATTTGAAAAAAATTGGGAAAGCTTTGAACATACACAGTGCAAACAGGCTGTAGAGGGAATGTAGCTTTGTGCCGTAGAATGGAAAACTAGAACTTGGGTTCCAGCTAAGGTGCCCTTTTGTGAATAACTCCAGTCAAATCACTTCATATCTCCATTTGTCCCTTGATATACACCTATCTAAGAACATGTCTAGCAGAATCCTACAGTGTCTTATCAGTGTAGAAAGGCTATGTTTTGCCAAAGTAATTGAAGCATCTCTATTGAACTATACTGTGTATGTAAAATAATAATGATAAAAACACTTAATGCCAGAGCAGCAGTCAAAGTTTTGTTGAGACCCTCTGTTAAGGTAATTAAGTTTGCATTAACCTGTCAAATCAAGAAAAAGCATCTTCCCTGATCAAAGAGTTTAATGGAGCACATTGGGAAAGGTGGTGGAAGTAGAATAGCCATGATCTGCAATGCATCAGTATTATCCCATACACTATGTGAACACTTAAATGCTGTAAATACACTTCTTTCATATAGTACTGCTAGTCAATTTACAGTTGAAGTTGGTTTTAAGTAGTATTTTTCATTCCCACATTACACTTGCTATGTTAGCAGTTATTTAATGTTCCATGAGGTTTCAGTAAACTGGTGACATGGAAAAACAGGACGACAGAAATATTTTATTGTTTTATTATAGTAGAATATTCCAACATTTATGACAACATGAATTGCAATGATGAGGTGACACTTACGAAAAGGAAAAACAAATAAACAAAAACCTTCAAACAAACCCAACTGAACCCTTCAATTACATTTTTCCACAGTATACAAAATCAACAGGGAAAGTTTAATCCCTTTGTAGCAATAGTGACAGTGAAATCTGTTGCTACACTGAAATGGCGATTGCAAAGGAATTAAGCCTGGTGGATTAAAATATTGCAAATTATGTTTTCGTTTTTTTTTGCAGTGAACTGAATGGATGCACTCAAGTACATTTATAATAAACAAGGAAAGAAAAAACCCTACCATCTGTCTATAAAAGCAGAATTTAACCATAGAGTCTTATGTGGAATTTAAAATTAAGCTTTTACAATTTAACATAAAAGCTTTATGTTTGACTGACTTCATTATTGCCAAATTTTGGTTTAGGATTTTCACTGTAAACAACTTTCTTGTTACACTTCTATTGCCTCAAATAATCTGGTGGGGAAAAATTCATGACCTACTTCAGTCTAATATTGTATCTGTGTTTGGGTCCATTATTGAATAAATAAAATATACAATCTTGAATGAAAAAGTGGTCACAGCAGTCCTATGCAGTCACAACATTTTATGTTCCAGAGCTTGATATCCTCTCCAATACTCACTTGGATAAAATTCCTACTGGATTAATTCTGAAGTTCTTATCTCTTATTCCACTCTTACCACTTTTAGACTTGAAATCACTGACTTGTCTGTTGCTCATGAATTTAGTGCTGCACTGGGGTGTGACATAACTGTACATAGCATACGGCTAAAAGCAGAAGCAACCTGTCCAGAGAGTAGAAAACAGTTAATGTTTAGATTAGGAGAAAAAATAACAGCACTGTGCTTTCCAACAGAAGTTGTCTCATTCCCTTCTCCCTTGCCATCTCTTCCCAATCATGGGATCACATATCTGTCTTATCAGATCTTGTGCCGCTCCAATTGCGTGGTGAACCCATTCAATTTGCTAACTCAGCAATAAAATACACGTTTTTACTGGGTTGGTATTCTGTAATTTTTGTGAATAGAACATTCTTTGCTATGCGTTTGGTCGTTGCTAAAGCAGATGTAAAGTAAGTGATGCGAGTGCTTGAGGAGAATTGGTAGGGATTTGGACCTTACCTTTTTGATGGTGATGAGCTGTTAACTTGGCCAAAGCTGTAACATGAAGCCGCCTTTTTTGTAGCTTTTATAGCACTGGTATATTTTCATTCTAATGAAAATACTTGAAATGCATACGCAAGAAAATATACTTTAAATTTTCCTCATTTCATTCGAATATTTGAAAGTGTATGCTATCTTCTGTGAGTCCAGAAAATTGTATGTTCAGTTCTAGTCCTCTGATTCAAAGATTTGAGAAGATAGCGAGTCTTGGACACATTCCAAATAAGGACTGATAAATCTTTGCTTAATTGAGCGTCAACCATATGGTGCAGTTCAAAGGTCTAAGCAAAAATGTGCTGCTCCTGCTTTATTTTTAAGCTTTACATTAGTGTCCTTGCTGTGGGAGAAACAATATTTCTTTTCCTGCCACTTTCTGTTCATCTGTCAACCTAGCAGTTCTCAGCAGAAAATAGACCTAATACCTGAAATAAATACTAGCTTCAGCAAGCTTCTCCAAATCATGTGTAATTTGAGGCAAATTAAGAGGTTTAACAAATATACGCTCATGAGATTCTCCAAAATGTAGCAAGTTGTAATCATAAGGATTTTTAAATAGTTATAGTACCTGGAATATTTTGTTTTTCCCAGAATGTTCTACCTGCCTTTGTGGAAGTAATGTAATAACTTCATGTGAAAGCAGTAGCTTGATGCCTAAATAGCATTCATTATTCATTGGAGTATTATGGGGAGATGATGTTTTCTGCAGTAATATATTATAGCACTTTACTGAAGTTATTCAGACACCTTTGATAATAGTGTAGTAAAGTACCATGAATTAACCAAGGCTAAACTAAGTAACATTTATTCCTTTTTTTCTGCTTCATTCAGCTTTTCACTAGGAAATTAATTCCCCTCATGCTTAATAAGATGCATTAGCTTAGAATTAAGTGTGCTATTCAAATCTGATCAGAACAGACTTTTCAGAATTTAGAGTCCTTTTCCTGTTCACTGGTAAAATCCAGGTACAAATGCTCACCTTGCAGTAATCTGGTCACATAATAACCAGATCGCTTACATAGCCTAACTAACATGATCAAAAGTATCCAGTATCTGTTGTCAAGTAATGGCATCTTTGTCCCCTGAACTGGAGTCCTTAGGGTGAGATAAATTTTTGCATGCATAGATTGCAGTCTGTTGTCGTCGGAGTATTCTTCGTAGAAGAATGATAGCCCTCTATGCAGTCTTGCTTTAACAATCTATAGTTACAATCTATACAACACATTCGGACTTCACTAAAAAATGGGAGGTAGCATTTCATACAAGATACTAGGCAATGGAGAATAGCTCCTATGGGTTGCAAGTTCATGATGCCATCCGTCCATCATCAGACGAAACCTCACTATGGAAATCCGGATACCTGCCATTGTGTAGTACAGGGGCCATGTTGCTATGGCTGTACTTTCAGCCTGTCAACCAAGGCTGTAAATCCAAGTTTCTTAATACATGGTTCAGTACCTTGCTTCAGAGATTAGAAAGTGGGTCATTATTACAAGCAAAGTTTGGATAAATGGAGTGTGAGTAAAGTCTCTAACATTGCCTTGTAAAACAACTGTTGTAGTGACACAAAAACTAAGGCTTGCACCTATCAATGGAAAACAAGAGGGGTGTTGACGTGGCAAGAATGATACACCCTGTGAATTCTACCCTAGAATAAAGAAGACAGACAACGTTTTAGTTTTTGTATAAAGCAAAGTAGGCGAGGCCACAAATGTAGAACAGTGTGCTGCCTACCTCAACTTAGTAATATTGCTATAAAAGCAAAACTACGTTTGTTGGGGAGATAAATGCTTGTATCTGGTTTTGGTACTCCTGCAATAATCACCATGTGGTAGTTTGGATTCCTGCTCTGAAATCACACACCAGCCCAAAATCTTGCATGGAATTTAAATGGTTGCCTAATACAGTGATGTGAGCTTAGCTGAAACCTGACAAGTGTATTCCTGATCCAAATAAGCCAGGATAAGAGTGACTTTGATCTGTTCAAACTGCACTCCAGATATCCTCACAGTGTGTCACCTGCATGTCAGAATATTTAAAACTGTAAATACTTGTAGAGGTTTATTTTCTCCATGCTTCAGTTTTTAGAGAGTTTGTGCAGCCACACTCTGGACTGGTCTTACTCTAACTATTTTTCCTTATCTTTGGGTTTTTAATGTTTGTCTCAAGAATTCCTGTTGTTCTTGGTCCTGCTCTTCCAAAGTGCCTGCAGGGCTTCAGGTTTAGTCTCCAGTACACAGATTACATGAACACGAGTTACTGCATATTCAGGAGCATACAGCAGTATACACCACCACTCTTCTACAGGTAACACAGGAAGAGTGATTTGGGTACAAGGCTCAGCAGTTAGCTGTACTGTTGATCACTCTGGAGTTCTTATTTGGGCCTATTTCCTACACTCTGTGCTTTATTTTTATGTACTCTGCAAACCCAAATATTTGTTTGTTGTTCTTCATCAGTGTGAAGATTTCTAATATTGTTGCTTCCTCTAATGATCTTTGCTACTATCATTTCTTCTGTATGTGTCATCACACTCTTCTCCTGAGCAGCTTTTAAATTTTGAATGGGATTGTTTTTCACAGATACATGTAATGTTTTTGCCTGTTGATGTTTAGTTTAACTTGAAGTGCATGTTTAAATTTGTCCCTCTTCAGCGAAGCAGTTAAGTTTGTGTTTGAATTTAAGTGCATGCTTAATGCACAAGCACTTTGCGGCATGTTAATATGCCTCATTGAGGTTTTTAGTTTGGAGCCTTTATTTTTATGTGTTGTTTAGCTGAGGTCCCCATTCTCGGTCGTACTGGGTGCTGCACCACCAGGTCTGGGTATTCAGAATCTATAATCCTCAAAAATCTGGTTTTTTGTTTGCTTCACTTTTTTGTAATACATACTACAGATGTTGGAAATCTGAGTAAGAATTTTAGTTTTGTAAAACCTTTCTAGTATAAGGCAGAGGAACATGTTAAAAAAAGTTATTTGCATTTTACATAAACTTTCTAAGAGAGAGGTACATCTACAGGGCTCTCTCTAGTTCCGTGGTAGTTTTCTGAATATTCAATTATGAACAAAATTGTTGACTGCCCAGTACAGCTGCCCAGTGGGCTACTGTTAAATTAATATAGATTAGGAATAGATAGGCTGCAACATTTCAGGGTGGTCAGATAGCTTACACTATATTAAAAAATAGAATAAGTTAGATTTATATTCCTGTGGAATTTATGTCATCATTGTTCCAAACTAATGGTTTGCCACTGCTGTCTTTCCATGTGATGTCAAGGAAAAAATGCTGGGTGAAAATTAACATTGAAGTTGTATAACCTTACCTTGCAGTAAGAACAAGGTAAAGATATGAAAATACAAGCTCTTCCTTTTGCTTTGAGCCTCAAATGGTAGTGAGATTATATTCATGGCTGTTAGGCTTTTGCAGTTATCCTTGTAATGGTACTAGATATGGTTATGGTGACCCTGAGACAGAAAACTGACTCAACGCTGGCTTTAAGGTCATCGTCCTTTGTATATTGTTCAGTCACGTAAAGAAAATCTTCTGTCTATGAAATTGGCAAAAGAATTATGGAAGGTAAAGCCCTAGTAATTTTCACCATTCTGAATTGAATTCTTAGCCAAAATAAGAGTCTCAGTATCTGTACTTTAGATGGCTCTGTGGATTCTTAAATATAAACGCATAGTCCTTTCATAAATGGAAGAGGATGTAATGGGTAATAAAGCTATTGTGGATGGAAATCAAGGTTCTATTTTGAATGGGACTTTAAGAAGGTTTAGCTGGATTAGGCACAGGTAAAAAGCTTCTTTGTTGATTCTTGAAGCTTTCAGAGTGGCTTTATTTTTCTAGCATTAATGTTTATTTGTTCCGTGCAGAATAAATGTGGCTCAAGTGTTGGACAGTTCTCTCTCAGTTCATGATAAGATGTTTCCATTGCTGATCAAACTGGTTAGTGAAATGTAAATTCGTGTTACCCTGTCTGATAAAGAGCAGTGAACCACAAGCGTCTCTGGAAGAGAAGCTTCCACTTACAGTGAGAAGTATATTATTTCTGCCACAGCTGCAGGGGCATTTTCCAGATCTGCTAATTCCACATTCAATCCTATGTAGGATGCAGAAGGAATTAATGTCACTAGGGTAACATGCTGCCTGGTTGCCAAAGAAATTACTGCTATCTTCAAATCATTTAAAGAAAATTCATTGGTAGTACAGCTCGCTCACTTATTATCTGCTGTATTTGCTTACTAAATGCATCTTTGTGGTAATTGTTGCTGTTGTGGGAAGTGGTAAGACTTCTAAAGAGACCACTTGAGTATTTTAGTAAAATTATTGACCAAATGTGTAATTCAAATAACCATTGTTATTGTCTGGAGAGGTGCAAACTAACCTGAAGAGGGGCACCGGGTAAATACTCTGGGATTTGAATCCTAGTGATATTAGTGATGTGGCAGTTCTGTGCCACCTGCCTGAGCCTTTTCTGCTCTCCCTTCACTGGGGAAAACCAAGAATATTTCCACTACTGTCAGTACAGATCTTTAAATTCTCTGGGGTTCTAACAGAGATTTGTGATCGTCTCTTCAGCCTCACTGGTGTCTTGGTACCTTCGCGACCTTTATACTGTTTGTCTTCTCAGCATGACGTTGGACTCTTTCCCCACAGACTTCTTTTACTCGCTTCAGCAAGAATATTCCAAAAGAACAATGCATTCATTTTCTTCAGTTGTGGAAGCTTCCTGATTTTACAAAAGCATGATCCATTGATACTGTAATGTACTACCTCAATACAGCCTACATGTACTGCAGGCTTTCTCTGCAGATACGGCTGACACGTTTGTAAGTCAAATAGCAAGATCCTGAAAGTGTGCTTTACAAGTGACATTTCAGCATGACTTTGGATGCAGCGTGTAGGGATCTAATCCTATATTACTTGCCTAAGGGTACAGTTCTAAAATTAAATCTCTGCAAGTACCAACAGAAACTGACAATTGCTTCTATCATCATAACTTTAACCCCAATTCAGTGATCTTTATGCGCATTTCAGTAACTATCTGGAAGCATTAGGAACTGCAGCAGATTTCATTTCTGTACCCAAGAACTATTTCCATAATTTCATAAAAACTTACTGGTAGGAGATTGGTTTAATGTTTGCAATTAATTTACTTCTCATTAATGGTTTAAATTTTTCTAAATAAAAACTTGGCTGTGTGTTTATTTGCTTTATGTGCTAATGTTCCTCTAGATCTAAGACCAGAAGGCAAACTCAGGTAAGCGCTCAGAGATATCCGTGGGAGTTTTGCCAGATCAGGGTCTGCAGATTCAAGCTCTAACCAGATTAGCCCAGATGGCTCGGTGCAGTGGGTCTCTTCTCTGTACACAGAAGGGTGGAGAGCTGCTGTGAAGCCCCTCAACTCTCTGGCTGGATAAATGCCTGCCCTGGCACCAGATAGTACCAGATGGCCACAACTCCCGAGGGCCCATGGCCCAGCTGCAGGCGGCTGGAGCAGCAAACCCCAGGCATGCTTTCCCTCACTGTGCCCTCCCCTCTCTCTGCCCAGATTGCAGGGGCGTGTGGCCTCCCATGGGGTGGACAACTCCACAGTCACTCAGGGACTCTTTTATATCACAGAAATCCCCAGCTGGGGAGCTGCAGATGGCTTCCACTCTCATTAAGTCTTTTGTGCAGCACAAAAGAGCTAGGACAGGCCAGAGAATACGTCCTGCAGATTTTGCAACCTAGGGTGATTCTTTCAATAAATACTTTCACCTGCTGCACAGTAATCTGTCCAGAAGTCTTGTGAAACATTACATTTCCATCCCACGTGAGTGTCCTTTCAACTGATCCTTTCAGCCTTTTTACGTTTGGCTTTTTAATGGTCATGGCAAAGAAACTCTTATTTTGGGTATTCAGCTTGGCCCATTGTCTTGCAGAGAATTGAATTGCTGGGAAAATATGAACTCTTGTGATATAGAACAGCATTTCTTGTCTTTCAATGCTTCTAGCTGCTGTATAGGAAAGTTACCCTCTCAAAGGGGATTGTTCTTCATGCACTCTACTGCTGATCACAGGGTGCTAGATGATGGCCTTCAGTGATGATTTATCAAGTCCTTTGTCTGCTCTAAATGATAACCAAAAGGAAGAGAAAGGAGATGGGAAATACTGGAATATTGCTTTATTTTCTTTATTTACTCTTTGCTGAAAAGTTATATTTTGCTTTTTCTGTACTCATCTCTTAGGTATTTGTGTGGGAAGTAAGTAGTACTGCCAGGCAAATGTATATTGCTTTTTAATATTAATGGCTAATGAATTGTATTAAGTATATGTCCTCTCTTGTTAAGTTACCAATGTCCATAGTTAGAGCATCTGAAAGTCCCTTTTATAGAGGGTGCACCCTTTTGTCAGTATGTCACAGGTTCTCATCATACACAGAACTTCAAGGGCATTAATTAGAAATTTTGGATGTCTAATTTCTTTTTATGGTAAAAGATTTTTACAGTTCATAGCATTTTGCAGTATTTTTGCTAAATAGTTTCTGGGAATGACTGAAAATTGTTTTTTCTCCAGTGAAACCTTTTGCAAGAGCATAACACAAACATTGTTTGGAAGTTTGAGTATTGAAGTACAACCTCAGTTATTTTTAGGTCCTAATCTCCAGGTGAGATTAATAGAATTTTTCCAACTTTCACCCAATAATAGCTTTGCCTCAGCTACATTGTAACTTAACTTTAAAAAAGATGTTTCTCAATCTGGAAAGGTGCTGCCATGTGTTGTGCACTGCACATCTTGGTTACAGAATGTTATCAGAGCCCTAGCGAAGACAGTGGGAGTACCCGCTTGGGCAAAGCTGGTTTTGTACGAGTTTCTGTCACGTTAGTTTCTTTCGTATTAACTTTTTGGCAAAGTAAAGATGAAATGGATCGGGGG
>VZTV01052718.1:0-10299 GCA_013400875.1 Anhinga rufa
GCTCCTCTCTCCCATCCTGCTGAGTTTTAGAAAAACACGTTAGCACTCTCTTGGCCTGCAGAAAGTAGGCGTATGAACGAAGGTTGCAATTTTGTTATAAACTGTCCAAAACCTCACAAAAATGAAAATCTCTGTATCACCCTCGCTATGTCCTTATGCGTGTGTGTACACATTACTTACACATATTGGATTCATGTCAATGTTACAATTTTTTCTTTGAGCAGCTCTGAGAGTTAGCCTTTGCTTTTTAAGACATGTTTACTTCTATGTGTATTCTCTACATATTTACTGATGTACGTCACCTCAGAATTGCTAACCGACAATGACACCAAACAACTAGCAAGGGAATAGAAGAGTTCACTTACATTGAAAAAACACCACTGGAATTCAGAAAATAGTATATAAAGAAATAGAGTATTTATAAAATAAGTACATATGTCTTTATTTGGAGTTCCTTGAAAAGCAAAGGCTAGCCTCCTAAGCTATTCAACGAATAAGCTGTTAGAGTCACATTAGTCCAACTGTACATAAAATACATACACAAATGATGCCACTGCACTGGTTAAAGTAAGAGTTTTATTCACAGAAGTCAAATAGTCCCTGAAGAATCTATTCAGTGAAGCAGAAAGCGAGCAGCTACAAGTCAGTAGTTGGTCCTACACCCAAGTGCAGCAGTCACTACTTGCAGAAAAAAAATCTAAAAGCTTTAAATCATAACACATGCAAAATAACCCTCTAAACCTATAAAAAAAGGCTTAAAGCATTTTAAGTAAGAGAATAAACAAAGAGAATTTAATGTGGAAACTGGTACAATTTATTTAAAGGACTTTGTACAGCCAGCGAAGAAGCATGATGCATCCCCTCTGCTGTATGAATGACCTCCCATTCATTGGGGGGAGGAACGCAGCCCAGATAAGAGTTTTAGTCAAAAGGAACAACCAGTCTCCCTGCTGTAATCCCAGCACACGTAACACGCAACCCTTGGTCACTCCCTGTGCCTCTTCCATTAAGCGGCTGGCCGTTGACCTGTGCTTGCCAATGTGTACAGTGCCTCCCAAGGCGAGCTCAGAGAAAGAACCTGGACACACGACGCAGGTGACAGCTCCATTTCCAAGAGCAGTGAAAAGTCAGAACTCCTCTGTGGTCCCCACCTTTGCAGGAGGGCAAGAGAGGACAACTAGCACAAAGCGTATCTTAAACAAAAGAAAAAAGACAAAACCCCAACAAAAAGACATGACAGAAAGCAGATTTTCAGCCAACTGATAAGGCAGGGGCATGTGCCTCTCCCCCACATCAGCTGCTACAGATTAACTTGAATAAAGCTGTTCTGATAGCTCTGACCCTGGAGAAACCCTTCCTATCCGAGTGCCTGGACCACACAGGAAATGGCTTCTGCTCTGAGGGCACTATGTGATGCGTACGGTGAGCCTGATTTTTAAATCCAAGTCCTCTGTAATAGACTTTGGACAGGAAGAGCCCACATGTGTTTTAGAAGGTATTCCTATGCCATTTGCTAATGTATGTTAATCTATTAACGAAAGAATGATTTGTTCAGAGAATGATACTTCTAGGCAAAACATCCAGTCAGAATAAAGACAAAACAAACCTGAGTAGAAGGATAAAATACAGAAAATGAACACTGACAATTAAAATTTAATTGTAGTTTCAGGTGGGGGGAGACCAGTAGCTTTCTAATCACCACTGTATGACAAAATATACAAGTTACAGAGGTGTTTTAATTACAAAACTCCAGGATTACTTACAATAAAAAGAAATATGTGGGGGTAAAAAGTATCAGTTATGGTATACATATTTGGGATGTCAAGTTATGCTAAACCTCTTATATTACAATTCAAGCAAAAAGAAAAGATAAAAGGGACGGGCTACAACAAAGGGATGAATTAGATAAAGACAGCTACCTAGGACAAAATAATGCAATATAAAAGAATAAATGTTTATCATGTAGCAGGCAGCTATTTCCTACACCAAAGTTAAACCAAACAAGCATGTTTCTAGTGCTGTCCACAGACAGTCATCATTAAATAATAATTTTTAAGGCCAATTTTATCAATAATAAGTTGAACTATACGCATTACGGCATTTTCTGACAAGTACCTCAGAACTGAGTGCAGAGATTCAAATCCAAACAGAGAACATACTTACGCTACCTACGTGCTGCCAGTCTGAAGAAAGTAGTACTTGAGTTCAGATGTGCAAAGAGAGAGGTGATAAGCAGCCTCCAGTTAAAATGTAGTACTCCTGTCCCAATAATACCGCCCCATTGACGACACTGTGCAGCTAGCCAATGAATGGGAAAGTTCAGTCACTCCAGCTGGGAAGCGGGGACAGAAACCTCGCATACAAATGGTCTGGGAGTGAGGAGCAAAAACTCTGCAGAACAGAAGCCCATCCTGTTGTTTCTAAACATACAAAACAAATTGTCCCATCCCAGGTATGTTTTGCAGTTAAAAACTGTTTACTAATCGGACTGTAAGCATTTTCTTTTTATCTAAAAATGAGGCTACGCATTTTTGCTATGCATAAAAAGTGAGGCTATGCGTAGTCCTATGCGTATCAACAGTATGAAAGAATGAGGTGCATGATGCACATTCACACTCCATTAAGCCTCCTGCTTAAAAATAGTAGAAGGATGGGCTTGAAGATCCAGTGACACTGTTGCCAGCTGAGGTAATTCACCACGCTGGCAACTCATTCAAATAATCACTTCCTTTTGTCCCCAAAGGTAACACTAATTCTAGTACTACTATTTTTTTTCAGTCAGCTGAAAAAAAATCAATAGTATACATCATAAAGTTTTATATGGGAGCAGGTAAATAGAACAAGCCATATATGACATGTTGAAATAAAATTTAACCATTTTACAACAAAATGTGAGTAAAAAAATAAGTTTCAGCCATTTGTTTTGAAACTCAGTATTGTTTGTACATCCCACAAGTGGTATCCTAGCAACTTTTACTTAGGGATATAGCTTGAGAAGAACTTCTGGTGGTAATCCCAGTTTAGGAGGCTCAAATCTAGTAGCTGCAGCCTTTCTTTTTCACACTGACATAAAAAAGATGCCATGTAGGCCCAGTAATATCTTGTCTTAAAAATGAAAATTCCTAGAGGCGACATGTCTTTTTATTTTGTCAGTAATCCAGGAGTCAAAAATTTGTTCTCAAAAGGCCAAAAGCCATTCCCAAGTAGATATTTCTTCTGTGAGGACTACTACACACTCAGGTTTTTTTGGAAGCAATATGTAAAATCCTTAAACTCCAAAAAGATTCCAAAACACAGTATGTAATTACCTTAAGCAACCATTGTCTGATATTGTAAAGATGGAAGATATGTTTGTTTAAAAGGTGTTTTAAAATAAAGATGGGTGGCATTTCGGTCAAGGGTCTATTACTAGGCCCTTAGAGGAAATGAGAACAGGAAAGCAGAAATAAGCTAATCACTCCATGTATCCAAGAGGAGAGGACATGAGGCTAGAGTGAAGACAAGTCGATTTTCAGAGCCTGTGCCTGAGGTTACCAGTAGTAAGTCAGCAGGGATGAGCATCAGCCTAGAGACCTTTATCCTCCACAAAAGGTAGGGCTCACCAAGAAGCTGGGCAACTCTTCCACTAGGTTAGGGCCTGTGGAGCAGAGAAAATAAAGTAAGGAAGACAAACCCAACAGTGTCTGATAGCTTTCTCCACCGACTCTTCCACGAGGCATGGTGAGATTTCACATACAGGTAGAGGTGAGAAGAGGTTACTAACTCAGTTGCTGCCCCTTCCCTCCCTATTAACTGGGAAGGGACAGTAGCCATCGACTCTTCCTTGAACTGAGCCTGTACACTGACTTGGGGGTTAAACTGAGCTCATTGGTTGTATTTATGAAGATAACTGTATAAGAAAATGTAAACTCCTTAAGCAATTTCTTCCCAAGTTTCAGTTTCATATCGTAAATGCGTGGTGCAAGTTACTTAAATATTTTATCTCAACTAGGTGGAGTCTCGTAATAAGCCACTGCCTTATTACTCACCCCTAACTAAAGCAGTAAAAAGGTGCAATTAAAATACGATCTATGCAATATAGCACAAACAGTAAAGGACATGACTGGTAGCAGATCACTGCTTCAGACAGTGTCTTTATTTTTTTAATTTTTTTTTTGAGACCTGGGTGGAGTGTGTTTTGCTTTGGTGAGCCGAATAACACTAAACCTGTGTGGCAAAGGTGCCACAAAACAAAGTAGTTTAAAAAGATACTTTTTAGTGTCTTAGTTTCAACAAAATCTGAGCTGAGAGTGAGTAACAGTGGTAACACTTAGGTATATTTAAAATGTTGCACTGTGCAGCATCCAAAGTGCTTTGGCCCTTCACTAAAAGATATCTGTTGCTCAAGCAGGCTTAGACTCTGCTGCGAAAATTTACACATGCATTAATGCTGGACCCATTCATATACCTTGTTGTCACTGAAAGGGGATGTCGTGAACGCAGACACGCTTTCACCTTCTTTGTGCTGGCTCCAGTGCTCACTGGAGCACAGTCAATTCACTGAGATTTCATAAAACTAACCTGAGAAGGAGGAAAAAAAAAACCCAACCAAATCCAAAACAGATTTCTGTAAGCTAAACTGGCTTAAAGTGCAATCAGTCATGGTCTAGAGACACTAACAGTGAATGGATGAGACAACAGAGCTGAGCAGAACTTGAGGGCGAGACCTGCCTTTCAGGCAGCAGCAATCTACTCTTATCACCGCACCTGTAACATTTAACCTTAGCTGCAGCCTATTTAAAAGCTGCAATACCTTAGCTTCCCAACACCGGGATTCAGGAAACCTGATGCAGGCATTCAAGTTTCTTTATACAAGATATATGGTCCT
Source organism: Anhinga rufa (assembly GCA_013400875.1). Taxonomy (NCBI): domain Eukaryota; kingdom Metazoa; phylum Chordata; class Aves; order Suliformes; family Anhingidae; genus Anhinga; species Anhinga rufa. Next base: position 4,868 of record VZTV01052718.1, read on the forward strand.
TGCCCAGAGCATCTTAACTCCTACCTTTCCTAGAGCTTAGGCTACAAAATGGCCCAGCAGTCACAGCACTTACCCCAAACACAAAGAACACAAGCCCAGCATCACCGAGAAGGTTCAGTCCCACACCCCCTAGCCCCTGGACAAAAGCTCTTATCACTTGGCTTTGGACTAAAAGAGATGGTTCATTCTTCCTCTTGAAGCTAGGCAGGAGAGGGAAAAGAAATGAAGACTCACAGGACACAGCAAGAACCCAAAACTGGGAAGGCTGTGCAATTCAGATGCCTCTCTACCGAGTGTAGTATTAGTTTCTAGCCCTAGCAGTCAGGACCATTTATGCGAGTTTTTTTTTCATAGACCTGTAATAGGATAAAATATTGAAAGAACCACTTGGAGGAGAAGCCAAAACCTAGAACTTTCTCCTCCCAATTTCAAGAGCTAGGCTGCTGCAGTACTCCCTCCCAGGAACTTGCCATCCTTTACTCGGCTTCTGAACTCGCCAGCAGCCAGATTGCATGGTCACAAACCCCCTCAGGCTGAACCCTGCTCTTCTGCTTTCCGAATTAATGCTCTAATCAGCAGTGGAGTAATTTTTAAGAGTCCGCTTCACGTTACAAGTGTACACAGGTCTTGGTACACATGACGTGAGCTCCAAGCTGGCCTTCTTGGTGAACCTCTGCCAACTGCTGGACCCCATTCAAGCTTGGAGACCAACCGGAGGCTGAAATGCGCAAGCTGCAGGTTCACCAACTGTTGTTTCACAATTGACTCACGCTGCCTTTTGCCGGTGCAGCTTCCCATTGGTCCCACCAACTTCTCCACCTCCAGTCTTTCCTTACCTCTCCCACTTGTGTGCGCCAAGGGTGCGCAGTTACTTGGATCAGGCAGCCAGTAACACTAGAAAACTAACACTACAACAGTAACCAACGCAGTAAAGCAAATATATATATTTATATATATGCACACATAAAGGACATACTTTTCTGCTAGTTTAGTGAGCTAAACTAACTTACTGAGGGATGAAGTGATCACCACAGCCATTACAAGGGAAACAGCAACAGAAGGTAGCCAGAGAGGGAGAAAAGAGCTCAGCTTTTGCTGCAGCAAACTGCTTATCAGCCCAGCTACCCTGTATGCCGCATCATCAGATCGTCTTGATTGATTGAGTGACCATAATGCAATCGGTTGCAAATGCTGCTTCCCAATTTACCTTCTCACCCAACTGCTCATTCCCACCTCTTGCCCCAGCCTGTTTATGGTCACAGGGCGAGTCAGATCCGAGAATCAAATGAGAGCTGGGGAGGGGAACAAGATCCATGTCTCTGCACATTTTTTCTTACATGGATCAGTTTCCTGAGGGAATTCACCATACCAATTGTGCAGGCAGCTCTGTTGGTGCAATGCAAGGTACAGAAAGAAACAGGCATGGCACCTAAACTGGCAAAATGGCCAAAATACGATGACAGAACTTCAAGCTTAGCTAGGGCAGCATTAGGTTCATCCTGAAGAAAAACAGCATGGCCTTTCAGAACTTTTAATTTCCTCAGCTTTCACTACCCTGAAGAGTTGCTTAAGGAGTTCAGAGGCCTCCAGAATCAGGTAGCAATTATGGTTTAACTTTGGGTTTAATTAAGCTGCTTTTGCTTACATGTTCTATTTAGGACTAATTCCTGGCTCTCATCTGCCCATATAGTGTGGTGTATCAGACAGCTTTATGAAACAAAAAACTACAAGAAAAGTCATTATTATCTGTGTTTCACCCCTGCAGAAACCAGAGCATTACACTGAAGGCCTGAATCAGAGCTGAACATAAAAGATATGTCGTTCATGGCTTGAATTGAGGGTCTGCAAGGCAGGCGTCCTGCTTCCGGGTGCGATCCTCCAAACAGCTGGAATGTGTGTTTCCTAGGCAAAATGCTACTGCAAGTTTCACTACTAAAAATAAATGGACCTTAAAAGTTTTATCACCCTCCCCAAAGTACGAAATTTTGACACGTCAAACTCTATGTAGGAAGCTGGAAGTGCTCGGTGTCCTTCACCATCACAGCCTCAGCAGAAGCTACAAGGGAAGAATCAGAATAAACAAGATGGGGGGAGAAATGCTCTTTCTGTGTTACTACTTCAGTTATACACACAGTATAGTGAAGTAAGTTTTAACTCTGCTCATTAATTTCAAGTATCCACTGGATAGATTAAAAAAAAAAAAGAGACTGCCAATGTTAGTTGGTAAGCTCCCAAATTTGCAAACAGCAGGGAGAAGAATCAAAGTGAGTCAAAGTCCAGAACATGAGAGGTTAGAAGTTTAACATTTACTTTAAAGCAAATATTTCACCACTTTTCCAAAGCCAAACAGAGCAGAGGAAAAAAAAAACAACAAACCATGTAGAAATAAAAGCCACGTGCGTTTTAAAATACTTAAGTGCAGTACGTTTAAAAAATGCCATACACCAAGCTCCCCAGAAGTAAATCTGAGCAGGAGACAGGCAGTTTAAACAAAGGTGCAAGTGAATGAGCCGTTAGCAACCACCAGATCTCCACACGCCCCTCCACGGCCTTTGGTGCGGGGCAGAGCAGGGCCCGGGCTGAACCAAAGCGGCCCGGCTCCTGAGGCGAGGCCCGCTCCCCGCAGCGGCCGGGCGCAGCGGGGGCCGCCCCGCCATTTTACCGCAGGGGCAGCGGGGAGCACATGGCCCCGCCGCCTCCTCCTCCTGGCCTCTCCCGCGCCGCCGCCGAGCAGCCCGGCCGTGGGAGGCTGGCTACGGGCAGCGACAGCGAGACGGAACGGCCTGCCGATCGCGCCCTTCTCCCGCGCGAAAGAAAAACTTACATTCCTTCAGGGGAATTTTAAGGAGCGGGAAGGCATCCTCCGCCGGGCCGCCGAAAACTACAGCACCCAGGGGGCACCGCGACATGGCGGCGGGTCGGCCCGGGGGCGGGCGGGAAGGAGGGAAGGGAGGCAGGAAGGAAGGATAATTAACGTCTCCTCTTTGAGACCCATTAATTGGCTTTTGCACGTAAATTCTTCAAGTCTAGAAATATCTTCCGCTCGGGGTGGGTGCTGCCTGCGGAGCGTGCTGAGCCGGGCCGGGAAGGTGCTAGAGCCGGCAGAGCAAACCTTGCCTATATGTAGGTTATCGTTTTTATCTATAGAAGTATAGCGTATCGCTCCAGAGGGTAAAGGTGGTGGTTTATTAAGTTGGCTGGGTAGGGCTGTGTAAAGATTGATCTTGTTTCTTTGTCATCTCAGGAGGAATGCTCCTCTGTGTCTTCTAGGAGCAACTCCTTAGTTTGTACAACGCTGAACTTTCTACTTTATGAAACCAAAGAGTGTTGGGCAACATTTAGTCCAATTTTGCGTTAAAATTGTGCAACGATACTGTTAATGAAAACAGATTTGATCCATAGTTTTGCTGCTTTGCCCCCCCACCCCCAAGAGCTATAATGTGAAAACCTTGCTATTCTTTGCAAGTTAGCTTATGAAATGCATGTTTAATAAATATTGTTCGCATATTTAAGCACACCTTTGACTTTTGCTTTAAAAGGGAACAGTCACATGAATAAACGCTCTTAAAGTAGTACAGACAATGCAGCAGAAATATAAATTATAGCAAAAATAGCAGAACCACTATTAGCAAAGTCCCATAATACTATGCTTAGAAGTTGAACATTAAATGTATCAGCAACTATCACTGGTCTTGACAAGATGAAAGTAAAAGATTTCATTTAATTAACCTGAAAACCACCCAACACTTAACTGAATGAAGGTGTTCAGCTAAAGCGCTGTGCTGGTTTCTTACAGCAAACAGAGTTGGGAAGGGAGAGCAGGAATAGTTGTTTTCTTGTGGGGCTGTGGATCCTCATGTCTATAAATAGTGATTTTTGTAGTTATTACTTTGTCCATGTTAAGTTTTAGGGAACCAGAGCAAAATACGCAGCACATACTAAAATACTTCCCTGGCTTTTTTTGCACCTTTCTTCATGGTTTTCCTTGTAGAGATGGAGGCCTACACTGGTAGGGATATCAGTGTAGTTAAGCTATTTATTGAACATACATAAATTTATTCATGTTCCTTCTGGGAATGAATTAACTGCAGCTGAAAAGGGTCCCTTTCCTGAGGGTGGACAGGTCGGTGGTGTGGGCTCCCCTTGGCCTGCATCCGAGGTGTGATTCCCTGCCTGGAGCAGCTTTTCTGCCTGAAGCCCCTAACGCAGGCTAAGTTACACCAGTCAAACCCGCTGTTCTCCTGAGTGCAGCTGGGGTTTTTTTGGAAGGTGTAAGTTACGATCGTACCGTGCTGAAGGCGTTCGCAGCTAGCTTTGTTGTTACGGCAAGGCCCCCGTGAGCAACTTTACGCCTATGTAGAATATCACTACTTGTTTCTGGGTAAAAGCATGCCTTGTCTAGACAAGGCCATTTGCATCAGGGGAATCTAAATATGTCTGAAACATTTTCAAGTGAAACATTTTCAATCTTCAGCTCGCTGAATACCAGAAATTAGATACCGTATTCTGTCAGTAAGATCTAAAATATATTGATGTTGGCATGGCATGAAAAGTACAGGTTATTTTAAAAAGGGCCTTTTAAATATAACTGCTTTCTGTTACAAATGTAATAAATTATCTGTAACATAAAAGGAGGCAAATTGATCCAAGCATCAAATTATTATTTTTCCAAAATTAAGGCATGCCACCTCCCAACAACACCCAGCAAAGAACAATGCTGCTTTTAAAGGGTCTCGCAAGCGATTATTAAACCATGTTGAACTTGAGGCTGATGTTGCAAATAAAGACCCCAGGGGCAATTAAACTGTTACGCCTAGGTTTTGAGGTCTTTTAAATTTATTTCGGGTCAGCTAACCCCCCATAGTTACTGCTTCATGGCACTAGAAGAAACTCTTAGGCGGGACGAGGCTTCTGGCTGTAGGATTATTTGGTTTTACAGGAGCGAGGGTGACAAAGCCGTGTTTGCACACGCGAGAACGGCTTTTGGGGCAGCGTGGAGGGTGCCTGTACTCGGGACAAATGGATTTTGGTGCGTTCCAGCAAAACGCCTCGCAGAAGACGTTGGCTTTGCAGGTGGGCCGAGGCCAGGGCCGGCTTCCACTCAGGTGTCATTTATTTATTCGCGGTTGCGGCGGCGTTTTCCTTCTCTTTCTTTGTTCCTTTAATTTTCCTGCCGTCTCTCGGGGCGCCGGCCCCGCCGCCAGCCCCCGGCGCACATGTGCGTGTCACAGCCGGCCTGCCCGCTCTCACGGCGGGGCGGGAGGGGGGGGAAGGGAAGGGAAGGGAGGGCGCCTCGCATGGATCCGCTCGGTGAGCGAGGGCAGCGCCGCGCCGCGCCGGGCCGGGCCCTGTGATGCAGCAGCAGCAGCGGCAGCAGCAGCAGCAGCGGCAGCAGCGGCGAGCGGGCGGGCCCCCCTGCTAGGCGCACGGCG